>JABAJS010000008.1:180465-202078 GCA_018221635.1 Tephrocybe sp. 10521TJB | reverse complement strand
AGAATTAATATTCAAATTTGCTTTAGTCGAAGACAGAATCATGTAGTTAAAATGCTACATAGGAAGGCCCAACACGAGACCATGAAAAGAGGAGGCAAAGGAACGAAGTTGAGAGTCAAATCCGCTCGTGGGAGAGTTCAAGTTTGAAAAAGACAAGTTCCAATAATTGTGACCGCTAAGGCCCCTCATATAATGGTCATGGACATCCGTATGATTCAGAGGTCTTGGACTTTGTAACGACCGATGGTCAACGAGAATCTCCTGCCGTCGTACAATCTCCCTCTCCTACGAAATCAAATGGACTTGAACAACCTCACGGACGCCCAATTAACAACACACCTCAACTGATATAGTATAAGCTATGGTGTATGGCGAACGAAACCGGAACCTTCTGAATCGGCTGCCGAGACTCGGGAAACATCTAGGTTGCAATGTTGCGTAGATCTGGTCGGGTTCTCAACATTTGTTTCGTATATTTGAACATACTATTAATTAGATCAGATCTTCTCCTTGTGCCTGCGTCAAGCTTACTGGAGCGTAAGGAGCGCGATCTCGATATCAAGAACCTACTAACATTAATATTAGCGAAGGTGTCGGGGATATCATTCATTACTGATTCCCCGGTTCACAGACACATCCAAAGTAGACTATAGGCGAGATCCTTTCACAGCAATGCCCAAATCTGACGTCAAAAAATATCACCTTAACCTCAAACTGAAACGAAACCTGTGTTCGGAACGCGCCCAATCTTCAAATTTGGGGGTATTCTCAGCCTGGTGGTAAGTTAATCACCTTTCTGCGCGGTTAGATATTTTCTAGTCACGGTGAGAGTGGAATATAGATTCTGACACACTTAGTACAAGCCCCCATGTTGAGTGCCTGGAGTTTCCTCTCGTTTGTGAGATATTTCGAACTAGCTTCCCCATAATATTGATATGTTGAAAGATGCGTGTGAGGAACAAATCCATCTATATATGTGAACACAAATTTGGTTTAACGTTAGTGATAGGACTCGGGATGCCTTCAAGTTACGCACGTGTGTGGCATGCGTAGGCGGAATTCACGATGTGACGATACACGTGCGGTGACTGATGTAGCCGATAATAGTCCTCGCGGCGTGCGCGTGATCCGTGGTTTTCCGTCTTTTGGTTTCGTCCACCTATGGCCAGCATAAAATCTGTGGGATTCAACGGTCGAAAGCTCCATGGATCGCCTTCCCTCACGTTTCCGCTGCTCTAAAATCTTATCATCGATCAACAGTCCAAATATGAAAATTTCCACGTCGTCTTCTGTTTCCAACCCACCTGGACTCACTGGACCGGACCCTCTCGTGTGAGCTTCTCGGTTGGTCTCCTTATGTCTCTTTCCCGGTATGAATAATTGGTGAGTTGGCTTTTCGAGTCAGATGCATGATGCTAGTTGTCGATGATTTAAAAAAAAAATAAACTGATTTTAATGAGTACGACTCATCTTCGGATGGGAATGAACTCAACCTCTTTTGCTGAGACTCTGCTTCTCTTATCTTTTTTGTTTCTGTCGATACCTGGCGCTAACTTTGATGCTGTTATAAAGGTCTTTTGAATGTGGCTGTCATTTGGCAATTTGAATATCCAATAGACTTCGCTTGGTTTTCCCAGCCAATCAATGAAAACGATTTTCTGGATGATTTATGATGTTGCATTTTGGATTTGCTGGAAGCCAAACGGTTCTTCAGCCTATAGTTGGTATTTAATGCGCCGTTCTCTCTTTATGTGCGTTTACTGAATTCCCGATCTACACCTAAGAGAGATCCGATGCAAAAGTACGATGGGGTTGTCCTTCGTAGTCAGAGGTGTTCACGCCCATCGGCAACACTCGTGACGACATCGACGTTATGTACGCTATGTTTGAGGTTGGGCAAAGTACGATCAAGTGAGGGAGGCGCTTTGGGCCGTGAAGAGCATTATTGTCGTTTGCATTCAGATGGGCCAAATAAACAAAAATTCTCTCCATCGTTGCGCAAATCCGTGCGAACGATAACTCTTGAACGGCTGCACCATTTGATTTGCCTTTATACTTTTAGGTATACATATACTAACCCTGTGCTACAGCCCCATGTAATCAGATTCATAAATCTTACGATTTTTGATTTTTGAAAATTTTGGGCACCCTTGTCAATGCCGGCGACGACTTCCGCAAAGATGAACAGTTCCCAAAGTAATCTAAGCATATAAAACTGTACATCGGCACTGTATGCAGAGTCAAGACCAGGTAGAATGTTAGTTGCTGAAGGATTTCTTCCAATGTCATTGTGTCGCTCTCCATCATCGGCCAAATTTGTGGAAGTAATAATTCTTGAACGGTTGCACTGTTTCCCTTCATATTCATAGTTGGGAATGAGCCATCCAGATTCTAAAGCCCTGTTTAATTTTATACACATATTAAGCATATTTGTTGGTCCAGGGTTTTCGGCATTGTCGAGAACATTGGAGACAGATCCTAGTATAATGAACAGTTCATAACAGAATTTGAGCATACAACTTTATTCTCCAGCACTATAGGCAGAGACAACAAGCAGTGAAGTCCAAACAAGTACTTAAACTCGGTACCTTCCACAGTTATGCAAGTGATCTGTCGGATGGTTACCGAGGAAGACAGTCTTGAACATAGGCTACGCACCATGATCACTCCAGGACCACAACAACCATATCTCTACAAACCACTGGGTGCTAAATTCCAATGCCACAGTCATCTCCCAAGCCCATCGCCGTCCATTAAGATAGGTGTTCAGGTGAGACCAAGCCTGAACATTCCAGTCAAGTAAACAGTGGGATCGATCCAGCCATGAGCATAAACTTGTGCTATAAGCCACGTAAACGGTTGTTGAGTGAATAGCGTTGGTAAACAGTCGCTTGAGAGGCACAAGGCTGCACGATGATGAAGGTTTGAGAGAAAGCAGATGGTGGACCAAATAAACCAACGCTCTTCAAGAATCAGACAAGAAACTACTCATCGAACATGGAAGAGCTTTGGGGATAGCCCCGTGGCACGGCACCATGCACTCAGATCCAGTACCAGAGCGGTAATTGCATCAGCATTGCCCACCGACGTTTGCAACAGCGCCGAAAATCCTAACAACCATAATATACAAAATTGCAAACCTAATTACATGGGGCTGTAGCCCAGGGTTAATATATGTATACCTAAAAGTATAAAGGTAAATGGTGCAGCCGTTCAAGAGTTATCGCTCGCACGGATTTGCGCAACGATGGAGAGAATTTTTGTTTATTTGGCCCATCCGCCAACTTGAATGCAAACGACAATAATGATAGAACTATAATGACACAAGTACGTCGGTCTACTCCCTTTTTGGGCAAGGGAAGCTATAGTGGACGGGAGTAAATTTACCGTTTACCAAATTGCATAAGCCGCGAATAAACCAACAATTGTAATACATAAAATCAAAGAATGCCTTCTGATCTCAATGCCCCCAAAATGAGGTAGGCTGACCTACGATCTCTATCGATTCCTGTCCAATCTTTTGCTTTCTTTTCGGGAACATCCTCGTCCCCAAATGCATATATGTCATCTATGGTCTCAGACAGCTCCTTCGTTACTTCAGTTGAACTGGCATCCTTCTCCCCTTGTTCTCGATCCCAAAGGACATCTTCCCACTGTGAGTCGCTGATAGTCACAGCCACTGTTTTTGCATCCTTGACATTGGGCAAGATAGAGGTCAAGAGGTTTGAAAGAAGCTCAGAGGTTCCGTCTGCGACAGGTGAATGTAGCACTGGGAGTGGGAGGTATTCAGCCTAAAACTAGATCAGAGTCTAATGAATGAACAGGAGATTAGCGGATGATACCTCTAAGACCATTCCCTTGATACCGCCTCCAGGGAGACAGACATTGCCCACCCGCACTAACCAGTCACTCCCAATCGCATATTGGTGGCCATCGATCATCAATTGTTGCCCGCTCGATTGTCCTCTTTGTGGCACATTTGAAGATGACTGACGCACGGAAGTCCATCGGGCTTTGAGCTGCGCAAGGAGTTGTTCGAGGGCGCCTGGCGGCCTTAGCGTTAGGAAAGTAGTGCGGAAGTGAGTTGGACCCTGTAAATATGCAGCTTCTTCTCCAGGGGGAGCAGCTGCAAGGACATCGGCCCTTGTTGGTGCAAGGGGGTCGTCGAGGAGGACGAAGACATTGCCATCCATGGTGAGAGTACACATTATCCGCTCCGAAGGAATGTGTAAGGTAGGTATCTGGCCGAGGGTAGACCTATAGGATTTGACCGCAAGTTTCCATACTCCTTTTCTTACGCCCTGTATCGATATCGATGGAATGAGCTAGAGGAGGTTGAACTGAATAGACAAGATACACTGTGATTAAGTAAGATATTTCGTTCGACAAGGTCAAGCCCGGACGTAGGGGCATTCATCCAACGGGCCAGTCTTGAGACAAAGTTGAAGAATCATAACAAACACGGAGGGACACAATTCTGCCTACCCAGTAAAACCCATGATGGGTGCCAAAATGAAGTGACGGACGCGAGATGTCACAGTCACGCGACAATTATCTTTTCACGTTGTTCTTCAACACCCCTCATGCCACCTAAACGCAAAGCCTCGTCTTTACTACTCGGAGAATCTCCTACAAAACGCTTGACACTGTCATCAAAGACCACTTCCACCTCTGACACGCCCAACGCCGTTCGAACCACACGTAGCTCCGCCCTGCCAGTGACCACACCACGAGTTATCAAAACATATGGTAAACAGGGCTCTGCACGACGAACGATTCAGGCTACTGAATCTCTGAAGGAGAACGAGAAGCTGGGGAAGTCGAGAAGCGGCGAGGAGAAGGAGAGCGACGATGAACTCGATATACTATCACCCACCAAGGCCACACCCACACGCCCCAGAAAGCGTCAATTGTTGGAATCTTCAACTGAAATATCAACTCCCGTGAGGCGTACACGAAGCGGGAAGGTGCCAGAGACTCCTGTACCCAAACCATCGAAACGCCGAGCAAGCAAGCCGACACCTCGGCCCCAAACACCCGAATCAACAGACGATATATTGCCAGAACCAGCTATAATTCTCGATGAACCTACTTCTATACCAACCCGACGCGTTTCACCGACGAAACCTCAGACAGCCGCCCCGGTACGCGCCTCTCCCAGGAAAAAACCATTAGCAGCGACAAACGACGGCAACATTGACCACACGACTGGTAGGCCTAACGACAGTACGCACCTAACGCACCAGACAGAGAATGCTTCTATGCAGACACCACGACAGCTGGTGACACGCGGGAGTCTTGAAAGCACTGCATCAGCTATTGAAAAGCTGACTGTGCCTGACAATGCCTCCACTCCAAAAATTGCGAACGGACGCTCCCGAAGTCCTGATGGTAGCCCTCTTCCGACTACGCTGAAATTTGACTCTGTATTGATCCCTTCTCCTTCCACTCCGATAAAGAAGTCACGACCCAAAGCTGCAACTATTCCACCAGCGAACTTACTCTCCGAGGAAGCTTTTTCCAGTGTCGAACACTCTGCTTTTGTTGACACTCAGTCGATACCATCCGTAGCCCCACAACTGTTCTCTGACCCAGTACCCTCGACGTCTCCGTCTAGGAAAAAAGTGTCTACCGTTCCACACACCCAAGTCCCCCGGGTCCTTCCAGAATATCTCCACACTTGCCTCAATGCGCAGAAAAGAGCGATTCTAAAGGCTTTGCGACACCCCCCTGAAGAGGTCCACGATGAAGAAGACAATGATGCATTATCAACAAATGGTGTCGCTGTCCAACAATTGACTGCACTCCTCTGTGGAACGATCACCCGTGGAGAAGGGAACAGTTGTCTTTTATTGGGCCCAAGAGGTAGTGGCAAGTCTCGAGTGAGGTTTCTAATTATCGACGGCAGAACATACTATCTAACGGTGATTCATGTAGATTGTGGAACAGTGTATAGCAAGCTTTTCAGAGGAGAACCCGATTATTCTCCGCCTTTCCGGATGGACACAACGCTCCGACCGATTGGCCATGCGTGAAATTGCGTACCAGCTCAGCCAGCAAACTGGTACCTCGTTTATGTCTCAAGGCGACGACATGGATATTGATGCAACTAGTAGCCAAGAAGGCCATTCTGTTATGGACACTCTTGCTTCGAGCAAAATTCCTCCAGCCGCATATCTACCGGCCCTCATATCTGTCCTCCCGACTCTCAACCGCCCTTCGATCGTCATCCTCGATGGATTCGACCTTTTTACCCTCCATCCTCGGCAGGCCTTGCTATATTGCCTCCTCGATACTGCCCAGAGCTGTCGTGCGGCAGTCGGTACGAAAGGTCTCGCCATCATCGGTGTCACGAGCCGGATCGACACTGTCGTTCACCTTGAGAAGCGTGTAAAGAGTCGGTTCTCGGGGAGAATGATCAGGACTGCACCGCCTGGCTCTCTCATCGCATGGGAAAATATGACGAAGACAATCCTATCCTCGGAAATCAACGAATGCATGGATGACCAGCCGCTGCAAGAAGACATAATCTCGGAGTGGCGCGGGTTGTGGGCTGTAATTGTTGAACAATTTTTGCAAGACAGAGCAGTACAGACGACGTGGAACGAGACTTTCAGTGTCACGCGGGATGTCAGGATGTTGACTCGCATGCTGGTACGCCATTGTAATTTTATATATTCGACAATTGACCGAGTTAACGAACAGCTCCCGTCCATTCTACGCCTGTCTCCGACCTCTCTCTCTCTCTCTCCGTCACAATTGGCTTCCACAGCTACTATTCAGCGCATTCGGCCACGCTTCCCCTTCTTACGTAGTCAGTCCTCCCACTTCGAATAAAAGTTAGTATCCTCATACGTGTCATCAGCCCTGCCTTATCCTGTGGTATGCCTGCTCATCGCGAGTGTTCACGCTGATACTGCTGGGCAATCGATCTTTACCTTTGAAATGCTCTTCGAGTGTTTCCGTGATCAAGTACGTGCTTCGACCTCGGCACCCGTACAAGTCAGAGGCGGAAGTATTGGAATGGTTCGATGCAGCCGCCAGGTCCTTGTAACTGTTAGCTCGTTATTTTTTCTAACCAACGCGATCTGACAGTGATTTTTTAGGCTTTTGAGCATCTCATCACGATAAGGGCATTCATTCCTGTGGCTGCATATGCACCAAGTACTGCCAAAGAGTTTATTAAATATCGTTCGATCATCGAGAGGGACGATATTAAGAAGGCAGTGGACAAGATGAATCAAGTTAACCTGAAGAAATGGTTGACCAAAGCGGCACAATGATATTCAGACGTCTACGAGTTTGTTTACGGATGAATGTAATTGTAATTTGTTTTATGCTTTGTACATATTCAAAAGGTGTGCTTCAAATGTTTTAGGTATCGCGAATTTGTGTAATCATATGATGGAAACAACACTGCTGGAAAAGAATGAAGATCAGGCGAGGTAGCACGTGTGGCAATGACATGCAATTCTTGTGGTTAGCATGCTAGACCGACCAGGTCTCTGGGAGATGGTATTCAGTAAGAGAAGCTCAGCTCACGACTCAAAGACACTCACTGCTCCTCGTCTTCGGTTAAATTGACCAAGGATTCCCAAAATGAGGCTAAACGAGGTTCTTCCACAGATCGCCCTTTCTCCTCGTCACTGGGTATAAAGGGATCATCATCACTCCGAAAAAGATCGAGACCCAGGAGACTCAAGTCCACTTCGCACGATTTTTCTTCCCATTTTTTCATGCCGCCGTATAGCGTTGAATCCTGTGTTGCAATGTGTCCACGACCTTCGAACACCTGTTTTGAATTGTCGATCATGGCTTTGAACTTCTTGTCTTTGAATAGGCTTCCATCCCACTGACTCGTCTCCTCTACAAGCTCGCGAATCATACCAGCCAATGTATTGGGGTCTTGATGATCCGCCGTCGTGACTGCACTGGGCAAAGATGGAGAATTGGAAAATCCGAGTCCAAGGCGAGGGTAATCCAACAAGGTTGCAGAATCCTTGGTGATGACTATTGCGGTACTTGAAACTTTCGGGTCCGAGGGATCTGGAAGGATCATAGCACGCAGTGGAGAGGGACCTATAGCGGGGCTGCGACGAATACGAACTGAAGCCTTCCCCAATTCCTTTTGCTTGATTCCAGGCGATATAATAGGTTGCGGGGTAGGAAGTACATGAGACGCCGCAGCATCTTTAGTGTATGCGGCAGGTAAATAAGGCACAGATAGCGGACTAAGATTTATAGAAAGTAGAACTGGAGAGAGCGCGCCACTAGAGTTGGATTTAGGTCCCTGGTCACTTTGTATGCCTGGGACTATGTTCACCGAGGTCTCAGAACCTGGGGAGGTAGCCATGATACCCGAGCCTGAGGTCAGAGCATAAGGATGGGATATTCGATGTACATTCTTCCGCTTCTCCGCATGTTCAGCTGTGGTCCTACTTCGTAAAACGGAAAGAGGCGGGATTCGTATAAGGTCGTGAGAGTATCGCGCAGAAGACGTATTGCTATTGCCTCCCTGCATCGGCCCCTGTTTGGATGAGAGAGGTAAAGGATATTCTGGGCCACTAGTTGTCTGAACTAGTCTGAGGGATGAGAGCATTTGGTCTGATTGCTTGGTCTTGTAGCTTGCCGATGATGCCCTGTCCAGACGATGCAAACTGCTGACAGTCTTTTGGCGAACAGAAGGCATAGAGAAGCGCCGCGTTGGCATAAAGTTAATAGGAGGAGACATGTCGTAGAACCGTGAGCGTGTGGGGTTATTCAGCGAACGTGATGTCGCCTGCCTTCCTAAATCCGCGGGCTGTGTTTCGCGCAGAATACCAAGATCGCCCACTGTTGCCATGGAGAGACGTGGTTTTGTCGAACCATGCACACTAAAGCTAGAAAAATCGGTTCTTAAACTTTTTGAGCCGCGAGAGTCAGAGTTGCGATGGGTTGAACGCAATGACAGGGGCGGTAAGGATAAGGAATCGTCAACTCGCTGGAGATTCGTGATACTCGTTTCCCAGGCTGGAGACCCAAAAAATCCGACAAAGAAAGCCGCCTTTATGGAATGGCTCTCGGCAGGCGTATGAAGGAAATATGTAGAAGAGCGGGCAGACGAGTCTGGGGAGGTGGTGTACATAAGACCCTGTCGCAATTTGAGGAATATTTGTTTTGAGACAAGGAGGAGACAAAGGACAGAGACAACAGCGAGGATTACAGCGAGACACATAAAGCCTTCAGAGGCATTGGAACGATGCATATGCACTGGTGTGGCGGAGGCGAATACTGGAAAGAATAGCGTGAACAATACAAGATCCAACATCGCGGTATCAAATCAAATCAATTTACAATCAACTTATATTTAGAACTGCTTAATTGTCCATCGCTGCCATCACTGATTACCAGCCGTCCTCAGCAAGTTGAGCGTCAAATTGGTCGCGAGCTAGAAAGAACTCATCAAAAAAAATATCCCAAGAACAACAAAAGTCCTACTCACCGTGGTCCTGGGCTTTCTGCTTGTCAAGGTAGTCGAGCTGTGTTGTATTAGTATGGGTCGTGTAATCAATCGATGAATCTGACTCACTCCCTTGGTCTCCGCAATGCGGTCGACGAACGCACCAGCGAACCCAGCGCTGAGGTGAAATGTCAACTGAATGTCTCTCATCGGCGAATCAAAATTACATACAAGATCTCCTTGGCCTTCGCGTGGGACTCAGGCTTTCCGTTTGCAGCTTCATGATTTTCATAAGCCTTAGCAGCCTGTTGTGTACAGATCAGCCAAGATCTGGAACCAGAGGGTACATGAACCGCGATGTACCTCATAAGAGGCAGCGGCAGCAATCAATTCGTGGGACAACTCAGCATGATGAGGCTGGTGGCCAGTGACCTGAAGGAACATTGGCATCAATATCTAGAGGGCAAGGATGGACGAAGAATAATTACCTGCTCATAAGCCTGAGCCTGCTCGGAGTCTTCGCTGAACCAACCCATGATAAGAAAGTGTTTGGTGAGATGTGTGTGAGGTAGTGAGGGGATATCTGCAGGAGAGATGCGTTGGTGGGTGCCTTATATACATCGCGACACATCGCGATAACACTAACAGATACAAATCGATGTCAGTCCAGTGACAATCCCCGGCGCCGCAACACCCGTGAATACAAATATAGATGAAGGAGAGAGATCTCCAGGACCGAACAATGCAAACTGAAGTCACAATCCAACAAACGACGTGGTGGCAGGCTTTCCCCGAGCGGATTTTGATGCTAACACCACGAACTGTTCTACCGTGGTGTGTTCTCGTCAATGCGACCATAGCCATTGCATAGCGCAGGTAGATAATCGACATAGTAAGCACAGTAACTTATCGCGGTACATTTCACGGTGTAATCAAAGTACAATATCAAAGTACAATCAATTTATATTTATTGACCATAGCTGTCCTCAGCAACTTGTTGGTCAAAGTGTTGGCGAGCTAGAAAAGGCTCGTCAGAAACGCATCGCAACGCAACGGACTTCCTACTCACCGTGGTGCTCGGCCTTCTTCTTGTCAAGGTAGTCGAGCTGTGTTGTATTAGTATGGGTGGCGTAATAGATTGACGAATCTAACTTACTCCTTTGGTTTCGGCAATGCGGTCCACGAACGCACCAGCGAAGCCAGCGCTGAAGGGAAATGGTAAGTGAATGGCTCTCTCATCGGTCAATCGAAATTACAGACAAGATTTCCTTGGCTTTGGCATGAGAGTCAGGTTGCCCGTTTGCGGCAACATGATTCTCATAAGCCTTGGCAGCCTGTTGTGGACAGATCAGCCAAGATCGGGAACCAGAGGGTGTATGGACGACAACGTACCTCGTAAGAGGCAGCGGCGGCGAGCAATTCGTGGGACAACTCAGCATGATGAGGCTGGTGGCCAGTGACCTGAAGGAACATTGGCATCAATATCTAGAGGGCAAGGATGGACGAAGAATAATTACCTGCTCATAAGCCTGAGCCTGCTGGGAGTCTTCGCTGAACCAACCCATAATAAAAAAATGTTTGGTGAGATGTGTGTGAGGTAGTGAGAGGGTATCTGGGGGAGAGATGCGTTAGTGGGTTGCCTTATATACACACGATGACCAATACAAATCTACGAGAGTCTGTGGATACAAAAATAGATGAAGACGAAAGGGAGTCCTAAGTTGATGTCATGTGGCCACCGGGCAGCGCCATATGTTATTGCCATTGGAAACAAGGTGATGAGCGCGCGAGATTCGCTGATTGCAACAGATTGTGGTGTCACCGGAAACCCGCGTTCGCCGAAGAAAGCATAGCCAAGGGCGTTATCGATGGGAGAAGTTCGAAGACCAGGTACAATAAAAGTTATCGGGATATATCAGTTTGCGAAGTCAGAAGACAATAGTCATGATACTGCGGAAAAAAACTGTACCGATCCGGGCTATGCTTCCATTGTATCTGCATTTTGCACTGCAATACATTTATCGAGTCGAGGATAATAGTACTTCCATCTAGTAGGAGTCACTGCCAAGCCGTCACGCTCCTAAAATGATACGCGTCTGCTCACGTGATAGTTACATCATCTCACATGTTGCAAGGTTACACCAACCACACTCGTTGTTTCAATACACCAGCCTATTTTACCACTTCGTAGGCAGCTGTCATGTCTGGTTCTCACACACCAAATGGACACAGGCAAAAGCTGACGAGCGAGACTTTACTCGCCGCAGAATATGTCGATGAATCGTAAGTCAAGCCTCAACTCTTCTCAGCCATCCGTCGGCGCTGAGCTGGAATCTGGTTAGACACATCCAGGCATTTGCACACGCGCTCGGGGCTGATGAGATTTTTGACAACCAGGACGTGTCTTCACCGAATATCCCTGGCACTCCAGCATCTCCCGTTATTGCGTCGCAAACGCGTGTTCAAAAAGTCTCGGCTCTGTCAGACTTTGCTCCAGTAAATCTACGAGTCAAGAGGTATGCTATCACCCCATAAACACCCGTTTCTCTACTTTTTATCGAGGGTGTGTATCAACAGGAGAAAGAAGAAGGACAAGTTACATCAGAAGCGGAGTGATTGGTTATTTCTCTTACTACGCTGGCCACTCCTGGTGACGACGATCAATTCATGTGTTATCGCGTTACTAAGATCTGTGCAGTGCTTTATATTTCTATTCATAGCTGCTGAATTCGGGTTTTACGTGGTGATACGACAATTGGTCAATACGAAAGAATGGATTACTGCATGTACGCAGCAACCCATTGACACCAAACCTTACTTGTGATGACCGAGCTCATAGGGAGAGGGAAGAAAGGCGCCCTGCGAAAAAATCTCAGAGCTGCGCGCACTTACCAGGTAAAAAATCTCATTCCGCACAATTGCATGTCCTTCTATTTGTGGCCCCTAGGAATGGAAGGAAGCCGCGGTGATTCTCGATGAATATCTCCGCTTTCATGAATGGAAAGTCATCGATGAGGACCCATTTTACGACTGGAAGCTCGTGAAAAAAGTATCTAAATCAATAAGACGGTATTCGTATCTTAATCTGTTTCGGCAGGTACGAAGATCTTTAAGAAATTTACGGGAAAAGCAGGACGCGCGAGGTTGTCTGGGCGTATTAGAGACGTGCATACGTTCTAATTTTGCCGGCGTGGAATCTTCAAGGCAAGGATCCCGTAACCTGTCATCCAGGAGACCAAATCTTATTATGCTGTCAGATTGTATAGTGAAGTATGTCCAGCCAATCCATTTTCTTCATCTATTAATTAATCTAGTACAGACGTTTTTAGGCACTAAAGACCTTATAGAATGTGATCATTCTTCCTAGCCATGGACGGAGTAATGCATCGCTCATCTTCTTATGCAGCTTATTTTGCCGAACTGGAAAAGGCGTTGGAATATATCCGTGAGACCCCAGAATTGTCAATTGACGAGAAGAAGAGGTTCTTCAAGAGTGCCAATACCAATCTAGGTAAGACGGATAGACTCATAATACTTGCGGATGATGCTTACATTCAAATCAGGCATATCTGCGATATGCCTGTCAGGTGGTGCTTCCTTCGGATACTGTATGTGATGGGCATATATGGCCGTCTTGTAATAACTAAGTTGCGTTCTCCAGATCACGTAGGCGTTGTCAAGGCTTTTCTTGATGCGAACCTACTACCTCGGGTGGTAACTGGGACCAGTGCAGGCGGACTCATCGCCGCTCTGGTTTGCACAAGGACGGATGAAGAACTGAAACTTCTCTTAATCCCCGAACTGGCTAATCGGATCACTGCTTGTGAAGAGCCGCATAGAGTATGGCTCAAGAGGCTCTGGAAAACGGGAGCACGTTTTGATAGTGTCTTGTGAGCAAAACATGCTTTGAATGGAAGGCGAAGGCTGATGCTGCTGTTAGATGGGCTAGAAAGGTGTAGTTGTTCCTGAACATCAGCCATTCATCGCATCTGATCACCGAATGGTAGTGCACATTTTTCACCCGCGGATCTATGACCTTCAAAGAAGCATATACAAGAACTGGTCGTATACTCAACATTTCGGTTATACCAGCTGATCGCCATTCGTATGCACATTTGGAAGTGAAGAAATGTTTCAACGGCTTATTGTCAATTTAGACCCACAAAACTGCTTAACTATATGACCGCTCCTGACACCTTAATTTGGACAGCTTTACTTGCCTCAGCAGCCGTTCCAGGAATACTCAACCCAGTCGTCTTGTTGCAGAAACTGAGGGATGGGACGGTTGTGCCCTGGAATTGGGGGAGTAAGTTTAAAGATGGATCACTAAGGCAAGTCAGATCTCCTCTCGGCAAGTGGGGGAACCAACCTCTCTTTAGAGTCGACATACCCCTTCAATCTTTGAACTTATATTTCAACGGTAAGATAATCGAAAACCTTTGGTTCTTTTTTACGAATATTTTGGCAGTCACATATCCTGTTGTTTCACAAGTCAACCCGCATGTTCATCTTTTCTTCTTTGCGCCACGAGGTTCGGCTGGACGACCTGTAGCTCATCGCAAAGGGAAAGGTGTGCGCCCTTTCCAGTGCCCGTATTTTGTTTATTGAGGCTTCGCTTGAAGGCTGGAGAGGGAACTTTCTACTTTCAGCAGCCGAACAATGGTTGAAGCATGAATTATCAAAGAATTTCAAGGTGATCCGTGATCTAGAACTTCTCCCACAGTTGTTAGGACAGGACTGGTCAAGTGTCTTTCTACAGAGGTTTGAAGGAGTTGTTACGTGAGTACCACGAACATAACTTTCAGAACATTCTTAATAGTTTGGAATAGGATATGGCCGAAAACTCGTATCTGGGTAAAGTAATATTTTTCAGAAGGTCTCCCCACCTACTGATGGGTAACAATAAGGATTGGTTTCGTCTACTCAGTGACCCAGATCCAACAGAGCTTGAACGAATGATGCGAGTCGGAGAGTGTGTTACATGGCCCAAAGTAAGGCATTCCTTGATTTTTTTTGTCAGGCACTCAGTATTAATGGGCCTCGTGTTGAAGCTTCACATGATTGAAAACCGAGCAAAGGTCGAAAAACAAATCTACCTGGGCCGTCAATACATTCGTAGGGCCCTTCGCGGGCCTGCTGGGATCACGGATAAGCCGCCATCACTTCTCCCGCCGACGAATACCAACACAGGATCGCTTGTACATCTTCGAATACCTTCGTTAGCTCAAGCACCCTCCCAAGCCACTTCCGACCAGCCATTGTCTGTCGACACGGATGCTGAGCGAGCTTTCAATCGTGGGTCTCGATGGTTCTTCAAGAAAGGACGCGCGGAGCCTCTTACTCTGTCGTCGGGAGCTATCACACCAAGCGAAGGAGTTGCACGTGATAGCGGCCGCCCTGCGCTTCGTCGTAAACGATTACCTGACCCTGCGATCCTAAATTCTAATGGTTCAGATATACCATCGCAGCCGAACCCATCCGTTGGTCCTAGACCCTTCTCGGGAACCCTTCTATCCCGCCTGCGCGCGAGATCATTCCCAAATATTTCCTTTTCTCTTGGTGACTCGAGAGTCATGAATGGAGATTCAACGGACGTCGCGGAGCACTGGAGTAGCGATAGCTCGTCGGAGGACGATCTCACCATCGAAGATCGGCGACAATTTCGTTACCCCTCTGCTGTCAATTTTGCATCTGTGGATTCTGGAGAAGAGTGATGGGAATGTATATACTAATTCTCTGTATAATGCTGTATTGTATGATAATTTACTATGATTAGTAGCCTGACTCTCAAGTGACTCAAGTCCATGAAGCGGCGCGAACATCGACGCGGTTGCCCACACGTGACAAATATGACGTGTGTGTAATGTAATCAGTCAATATGCATCTTTCATCTTCATCGTGTACCAAAGCCTGGCGGTCAACTATAGCTACTATGTCCGCTCCTTCAAGCCCAGTACCTACCCTCAGTGTATCTACGGATGCCCTCGCCGCCGCCGCAGAACGTCGCAACCGTGAACAACCGGCTCAACTGTCTGCGGCGCAGATGGCCGCAGAACACGAGCGGCGTCAAACTTTCCGCCGCCTCATAGATCCTGGCATTGTGCGGCCGAATTCGAAGGAGCAGGCCAGTGCCTCGCTCAAAGTACAGCTTCTACTGTGTGAATATAGACGTCTTTGAACTCGCGCTCTGCAGACACTCTTGACTATAGCAGACAACCTGCTTCGCGAACCCGAGAATCCCAAATTTCAACAGTTCAAGCCTACCAATAACACTATAAAGAAGAATTTGGTAGACCCCAAAGGGACGCTCGAATATGCTATCGAGGTCCGTATATCTTGTCATTATTCTATCAAATTTGATATCTAAGTGGCGGACTAGCTTGGTTTCAGGCCTGAGGTCAGTATCAGAAGTTCCATATGACCCAGCCCATTCTATCTTACTCGATTAAGGTCAAGAACTTTCAGCCCTTCTATACCTTCAATCCTCGGCGAATGGATGACCTGCGAACAGGAACGGTTATCCTGAAAGAGTTCGTGGAACTAGAGAACGAACGAGCTGAACGCGCTGCTCGTTCTAAAGTGGATCAGAAAGCTGTTGCTGCAGCTGTGGCACAACAGGTCAATCTTTTCTCAAGGTGAAAATAGAGTTGCTGACATGCCTCAGGTGAAATTGGCCTACATGGATGACAGGAGAACGAAAATGATTAATGATGAGAGGGAAAAGGAGCGCCGAGATGCTCGTGCTGCTGCACTTGCGCGCCAAGCTGAACTTGGAGAGGCTGCTCCAACTCTGCGGGGTTCTGTATCGCCCCCTCCGACCCGTATGCCTGGTTCAGGTCATACATTGAGCGGTGGTGGACCACCCCCTTATGATGAAGGTTCAGATGATATATAGTCATCTAATTGTTTCCAGTTATAAATGAGTATACTAACATAACTACGAAATCTCAGTTGGTGCCATGGTCGTCTAAGAATGTTTCGAGTCCGGTTGCGCATTTGGTTGTTCGATTCTGTCCTGGGCTATAGTCGACGAAGGTGAAGCAATGCACGAAGCATCAAGCGGAAAAGACCACGTACAACCATTGTATACCCTAATTCGATGGGAGACCAGGCTATCTCGCCTTCGCGGTGGTATTATGACGGACGTAGGGCGAGTTGTATTTCCAACAAGCTCAGACGACGCGCTAGGGGCCTTTGTTAGAGATGATGATCTGCCTAAAGTAGGCAAATAACGTTGGCGGGGATCTTGTGGATCTTGTGACAATAAGTGGCTCGATGCCGTTTGTGGTGGTGAAGCTTGGCTGTTTACTAAACCAAGTGTAAGGAGTGAATTGAATGCGTTTGGCAAAGGGCTATCCTGGCCTATGAGTGGTTGTGCTGGATGCCTGATGGGCCTAGGAGAGGCAGGAAGCGCTGATTTGGCACTACTAGGCCGCAGTGTCGATATACGGCGTCGAAGGGCTTCTGAAGGGCTTCTGGTCCCTGTACTGACTTTAACAGGTTGACTACTTTCCCATGTACCGCTAGGCGTCGCTACAATACCGTCAGGAAATACGGCGTGATGCAGAGCACTATGCGATCGTACCGCCCTTCCAGGGCGGTGGTGTATTGAGTCAATAGGCTGGAAGGAGCCCGTCGTTCGGACCCTTTCCATCATCACCATTGCATGCAGCTCCCGGTGTGTTAATCTATGCGATGGGTTCTCCTTGACTTGCAATTTTTGCTCGATACGTGGTAGCACGTCGGTCGAGGGCCAGAGTTCGAAATGCGGATAGACCGCGGGGTCTGTAATTGTGCTTAGCAAGAAAACTGTTTGGAAGCAACAGACACGTCCATACACAGGTCAAATGCTGGGTAAACAGCCTCAATTTTGACGCTGCAGCCCTCATCCATCCGATATTTGACCTTCTCAAGTGTAATCGGATACAAGTCAAAGTGTGGGTAGTGTGCCCCCGGATCTGCGAGTGTAAGGCGATTGCAAGTTTAAAAAAACACGTCAACTTACAAAGGTTGAAAGCGGGGTATTCGAGAACAACGCTGTTTGCGACGAAATTATTCACTTCAACTGCGCTCGACGTAGCGTAGAAAATGGGAGGATAAATCTCGAGGATCGGATACACTGGTGGATCTAAAAGCAAGAAAGAGTTATAAGAGAAAGAAATCGAAAACCGACGATACAAACATATATTGAAGGATGGGTATAACGACGGCAGGCGCACAGGAAGAGATTTGTGAGCCTCGCGCGTTGAAAGAGGCTCATCTGGATCAATGATATTTAATTCGCAAGAGATATACACAAGCTTACTTGTGGCACTCACAGAAATCAAAAAGAGGATGATTCAGTTTAGGCGACACTTCTTCTTTCTCGTTCGTACTGGCCTCTAACTCTACTCGAGGGTAAATTTCAAATGCGGGGTACAACGCGGGGTCTATGCACCTCGTCAATAAAGGAACTGCGATAACAGAAAACATGGCTTACAGAGGTTGAAAGTTGGATAATCAGTGAGCCTTACTGAAGACTCGGCTTGCTTTGTTGCTCTTGGTGCCACAGGCAGGTCTAGAGTAGATGGTTTGTATAATATTGAAAATCCAGCCTAGTTAAAAGCTTGAAAACTCACAAAGAATGGATTCCGGGTAACTTGATAAGGCAAGACTGACTATGTTTAGCACATCAGGGATATCTTCATTGAGGGCTGGGTCTGAGAGGCCTCAGTCAATATATGTATATGACAGTAAACGAGAGAACTTACATAGATTAAAATATGGGTAGACTGCGGGATCTAGAAAGAAAATTAAAAGAAGCGATGGCCGTAGTAGGGGAAACTGACAAAGATCGAAAAACGGATATGCTGCCTTTGCTCTGATGGAGATGGAGGGCCCAGTTGGGGTCGTTGCCATGCTTCCTAGTACAGGCTTGACTGGAGGATCTGAGCACACAGATTAGTGACAGGTTAAATATTTCAACTGCTCAACATACACAGATCGAAGTATGGGTAACCAGAAGGCTCATAGATGCTTAACATCGTACCTCCAACAGCAGAATCACGCATTGGCGGGTCTGCGGAAAGTCATGATCAGTGGGTTATTCACGACTTGGTCGGTATGCAGGGGAAGTCGTACATAGATTAAATATAGGGTAGCCTTCATCTTTATGCGTTCGTTCTACGTCTTGAATGGGTGCTGCACATTTGAGTTTGGTGGGGTCTGTAAAATTTAATCTTAGAAATGCCATATGTTTCCGTCAAATTCTCACAGAGGTCAAAGGCTGGATAACTGGGAGCTGGGATTGAAGCAGATGACGGTCCATTCACGTTGACTGCGGGGTAGATCTCGGACAGATTTCCAGGATAGATGGCAGGGTCTAAAGGTTTAGACTAAGTACCAAACAGTGAGGAAATTGAATTGACTTACAAATACAGAACGAAGGATAGGACGGGGCTAGTCTAACGATAACAGGCCTCTGCGGTGCAGGAGAAGCCTTGTTAGTAGTGCTAGGTGAGATGTCTGGGTTTATGTCCAGATACCCAACGTTGGTATGTGAGAGCACGACTGCTGGGTAAAGGTTAAAATGAGGATAGACGGGGTGATCTGCGTGTGTGATAGTCTGAATTCGATATCTGATCAAATTATGGCCAAACTCACAGATAACTAGGCGAGGGTAGGCCGAAGGAACACGGACGGTTAATTCAACAGTTTCATGCTTTGTACGGCTGAAATCACGATAGGGCCATGAATGTGTCCAAGGCCGTTTATTGTACGGATTCTCTTTGACAGATAATCGTAACGATGTGTATGGCCATGAATGACCCCACGGTGCATGCTGAATTTTTCGTTCCGACACAACATTTTTTGACCGATTGTATGGCCACGAGTACCCCCATGGTCTCGCGTTCGGTTTTTGTTCCGGGGCAACACTTTTAGATCGATTGTACGGCCAAGAGTACCCCCACGGTCTCGTATTTAGTTGTGCATCATATTCTGAGTCTTCAAATCCGCGATGTCCTGCATCAGGTGTACTCACGTAGAAAGGTGTAATTGGACTGGGAGGGTAAGATAATGGCGCACCCAAGGATGTCGCAGTCGAGGGCGTTACAGGGCGACTAAAGTCTCCACGGTCACCCAGGTGAACTGATCTTGGGCAATATTCACTGTACATGGGCGACGACGGCCACGAAGCAGGGCCCCAGCTAGTGGCTGTAGAAGGTGTAACGGGCCTACTGAAGAGCCCTCTCTCCCCGAGGTCAACTGATGACGGCCGGGGAATTTCTATAGGCGACGGCGGAAATTCGATGGGTGCCCCCCAGCTCGTCGCCGTCGAAGGGGTCGGAGGCATATCTTCATACATACGATGAGCGATGTCCGGCGATGGAAGTCGGAAGATGCTAGGTTCTGGTGATGGAAGAGTATAGTCCGAAGGTCCAAATGAGGTACAGTTCGATGGTGTGAGACAGACAGATCCCTCCACGCGATGGGCAATGTGGACGGAGGGTACCCTATCCCAAGACATCGGGGACATGGGATCGTAGTCGTTAGGACCGGCGGAGCTTACGGACCAAGCAAAATCTTCTAGGTTCAGCTGATCGGCCGGTATATTCAACAATGTATCGTTGATCGGTAGTGAATTAGGCATATTGGCGGGCTCTAGGCTAGTCTGTCCTGTAACAGCAAGTAGCGTAGGTTGTTGAATAGTATTTTCCCGCCACGAGTTCACTCTATTGTCAAGGTCATGCTTGGCAGACTTCGGTTCTTCATCCTGGAAAATCGGAGAAAGTACTCGAGAAGATGGGTAGGGGTGCTCAGGAGGAGAGAGCACAGAACGGGAAGCTGGTCGTGAGCTAGAGCGGATTGATAGCATGTCATATCTATCTACAAGTGAGAGCTTGCGAGGCACATGACGAGTTGTCGGGGCAGTGGAATGTGTTTCTTCCTGGTCATCCTCGTGAAAAGTGGTTTTGCTGTCGACTCTTTCATGGAAAATGGGGGGAGCAGCGGAGTGGAATGCAGATAAAGTATGGTCGACATAGTCTCGTTGAGAAGACGCTAACCACGACGCATACCATCGAGCTTGACGCATGTCGATGTCAAATTCGATTTTCCCGCCAATCGGCGGCTTGGGTGCAGAAGAAGTTTCAAGGATATGGGCCCATACGAATGGCCAAGAGTCATCGGAGATTCGAGGAGTCGTTGTAACTCCATTGTCAACAAAATGAGGGTAGAGGCACAATCCCGCTGTACTTGGAAAATTAAATTCGCGCGCAATGGCGGTCAATTGACCATACATCTGTGTACATGATAAGTATGAAAAAGCACCTTCACTATATTACTTACTGTTGGAAATAGCGGCATCAGTAGTCCATTAGTTAGTCTATGACGGGGTCCAGAAGAGAGTGTGTGTCCCAATTGGCCATGCTCCTGGATCAACGAGGTGGGGGGAATGATGATAACGAATGCCTTGGATGCTCTGGCACGTTCTCTTGATTCCCTGAGTCCAGATGAGTGATACGCCATCGAAGATATCCTCCGAAAACGAGCTCCAGCTGATTCAGGAGTGGGGGCGGTACGGGCGGGGGACGCCTCGAGCTCGCTGTGTCGTAGGTCGTGGCCATCATGGTGAGAAGCAGAGGATAGTATGATTGCAGGCCCTATAGCTTCAGGATTTGTCTCTGGGGGGCTGAGGGGTGCTGGGGGAAACTCGAAGGGAGAAGGCTTGTGAAACGGTGCGCCCGTGAGTCGCGACATAATTGAGAAAGAGAGAGAAAAGCGACCAGCGATTAGACGTGTTAGATGGAAATATATGGTTGAAGGAAAAGAAAGGCACAGTGAAACACAGCAACTCTGGAAAGCAATTGACGACTATCACTTGTATACGTCAACGAGTTGTGATGATCACACTCCACACGAAACGGCGTCAAGGTTGGGGAAAAAAAAGAAAGCCACTATACAAGCTTGCAGTTTAATCTTCATACGAAGGAACGAGAAAAAAAGAATACAATTACTTTATACAAGGCTGAATTCAAGCTGCAGCTGCGTGGCGACGCTCGAAGGGGGAAAGTGTGATCGTTGTCACGTGACACTACATTTACTGTAGTGGCTTGGTGCGCCAACACCGCTGCAACGCCATGGACAACCAACTAGCACAGATCTCGGCACTCAGCCAAAAAGACAAAGGCCCCG
>JABAJS010000008.1:20592-180365 GCA_018221635.1 Tephrocybe sp. 10521TJB | reverse complement strand
GCAATTGACGACTATCACTTGTATACGTCAACGAGTTGTGATGATCACACTCCACACGAAACGGCGTCAAGGTTGGGAAAAAAAAAGAAAGCCACTATACAAGCTTGCAGCTTAATCTTCATACGAAGAAACGAGAAAAAAAGAATACAATTACTTTATACAAGGCTGAATTCAAGCTGCAGCGGCTGCGTGGCGACGCTCGAAGGGGGAAAGTATGATCGTTGTCACGTGACACTACATTACTGTAGTGGCTTGGCGCGCCAACACCGCTGCAACGCCATGGACAACCAACTAGCACAGATCTCGGCACTCAGCCAAAAAGACAAAGGCCCCGCGTTCATATCCTTAATTCCTGAAATACTTTCTCGTCCAGATCCGTCCGCTCTCGTTGCCGATCTTCATAAACTCGTAGACACTGTCGTCAACCAGGACAGCGTCGGTCTTGTCGTTGGGCGCCAAGTTTTGTCAGAACTTGTTAGAATTCTGAGCGAAGAATCCATCAAAGACCTTGAACTACGGAAGCGCGTCGTAGAAGATACTCTGACCACTGTGCAACCCCGCATCGTGAGCTATGAAGAACAGGTACATTCTTGCGACCTCAATGTGGCCAATCTTACATGTGTCCTGCAAAGGTAAATGCCTTGCGTTTTCAGCTAGCAGATCTTCTGGAGCAGGAGGAAGAATGGAGCGATGCCGCTCGTGTCCTCATGGGCATATCCCTTGAGTCTGGTCAAAGGCACGTAATCTGTCCTGCTCGCTCCTTTGTCTGCAGACTTATCAGTTACGGATCAGACTAATCAGCGACTCGGAGAGGCTTAAGGTCTATGTACGCATTGTTCGCCTTCTGTTAGAAGAAGAAGATTCTGTTCAAGCCGAGACGTATTATAATCGCGCTGCGCTACTTGTGCATTCTGAACATGATCGCGAGACTCTGCTGCAGTTCAAGCTATGCCAAGCCAGGATCAACGATTACGGCCGTAAATTTTTGGAAGCTGCTGGGCGTTATCATGAATTAAGCTATGTGGGAGAGATTGATGAAGAAGAACGACGCCACATGCTGTAAGTCCCTCCTACAGCGAAATAAACTTTAATGACATCAGTTTCAGCCTAGCTGCTGTTACATGTGCTGTTTTGGCGCCAGCTGGGCCAAACCGTTCTCGTGTTCTAGCGTCTCTTTACCGTGATGAACGCACCCTCGACCTCCCGACTTACAACATACTCTCCAAGATGTTCCTCGACCACATCCTTCGTCCAGCTGAAGTGAAGGAATTCGAGAAAACTTTAAAACCTCATCAGCTCGCGAAAATCGCCATTTCTTCTAACGATCGCCTTGCATCCGCCGGACAATACGATGTCCCCACCGGTATGGATGAGCCCACAGCCAGCACACGGACTGGCCCTGCCACGGTGCTAGATCGTGCTGTTATGGAACACAACCTTCTTGCAAGCTCTCAGATATACAACAATATCACTTTTGGTGGACTGGGTGCATTACTTGATCTGACTCCAGGAGCTGCAGAGACCATGGCCCGCAAGATGATCGAACAAGGTCGGTTGGGGGGGTCGATAGATCAAGTTGATAAGCTCATTTGGTTCGAGGGCAATCGAGAAGAAGACGACGCACAAGGAAAAGCAGGTGGTCTTGGGGAAGTTGAGGAAGCGGAGGACACTGGAGCACCTTTTACGAAACGATGGGATACTCAAATAAGATTGACAGCAGCAAATGTAAGCTATCTGCCCTTAGTGTCTGTAAATTTGATTAACTTGCCATGTAGGTCGAATCAATTGTACAACACCTGACAGAAAAAGATTTAGTCCGTATTACAGCAGTAGCCTGATAATTTGTGACGGGTCTATAGAAATAATTGCGACCATACATTTACACATTTTGACTCTCTGTGGCGACACTTTCCGACTTTCTCTTCTTTTTGGCACGCTCACGTTTCGTTTCCAGTTCGTGCCACTCTCCTTCTAATGTTGCAAGCCTGTATTACTTCGTCTCAGCACTTTTCCAATGAAAATATCCATGTCTACACTTACCCAGCAGGTAATATAGCTTTGGGTTCTTCTTCAGTGAAATACGGAGCATCCATTGCTTGAAGAGCAGTTGCGCGTTTCAAAGGGTCATACGCAAGCAGTTGTTCTGCCAAGTCCAACGCCGCAGGGGACAACCATCTGGACGAGGTGTCAGTCAGCAGGAAAAAGTTACATATAAGAAACACTACTTTTGGAAAAGCTCTCGGAAACGATTGGGAATAGCTTCTCGGGGTTTGACAAGTTCGTACCACGGCAGATCCATGATACCAGACCAGCGCTCTGAGGTGGGTGTACCAAATATCTTGTATACAACATCCAGCTGGTGTATCTCGTCGTTTCCCTGAAATACCGGCTTCTTCGTAAAGAGCTCGAGCATGATGCATCCGGCACTCCACATATCGACTTCGGGTCCATAGACTGTCGCACCGAATAAGAGTTCTGGTGGTCGATACCATAACGTGATGACGCGGTTTGTGTAATCAGCACGCCGACGTTTCTGGTAGAATCGAGCGAGACCAAAATCTGCAAGTTTAAGCTCTCCACGATTGTTGATGAGAATGTTCGAACCCTTGATATCGCGATGGATGACGCCTTTGTGATGGAGGTAGGCGAGGCCTGCGAGCATTTGGTGGCAAAGCGATTTCAGATGGGCCTCAGTAAAACTGAACTGAGTCTGCGAAAGGACTCCCGTCAAGTCATGATCCATGTATTCAAAGACCATATACACCGAGCCTAAAATTTTTGATGAGGAAAGTAGAGTGACGAGAAGAATTTGCATACCCGTCGAGACCATCATCTCGTATAACCGCACAATGTTTGGATGTTGAAGTGACTGGAGTAGCTTGATTTCTCGCATCGCAGTTACTGGAAATCCATCTTTCTCGGATTCCATACGGATGCGCTTGAGTGCAACATGCATCTTCGAACCAGTGTTCTGGGCTTTGTATACCTTGCCGAAAGTCCCTTCACCAACTTGTGAAATGATGTTGTAAAGTTCGCTTCGAGCCTCTGAGAGTGGCGGTGACGGAATGTCAGTTCTCGGTGGATCCGAAGGTGAGTTCACTTGTTGTGGTGTGATAGGTCTTCGCAAGCGAGGATCTGGTGTAGGTTTGTGCCGCACATCTGCTGGTACAAAAATAGGCGCATTGCCAAAATGTTGACGGGCCACATCTTGGCGTAGTGGCGTCAAAGATGGATGTGGAGGCGACATATTTGGTGGAGGTGACGGCCATACCTTCCTTTCGTGAATGACGGGTCGAGTGTTCTTGTGCATCACATGACTTGTATCGAAGCTATCATCACTCGCTCGTGTAGAGGATCCTTGTTGCCGTGAGGTATCAACAGAACGCTCCTTTTCAATTTCATCTTCATCGCCAGGAAAGAACTTTTTCAGCGAAGAACTTGTCTGGTTAATAGGTTTGAACCCGACATTTCTCACTGGAGTGAAGCGTGAAAGGTTGGGCGACTGCTCCGATGTCGGCTCCGGAAGATCTGGCGCGATGTGCGGTGGCATCGATTGCACGGGAGGATATAAGGGAGGAGGGCGTTCATCAATAAGTGGATATGGCGCTTGAGAACTGTGTTGAGGAATAGTACTGGGTGGCGGCATAGCGTCGAGGTGTGAGGCTTGCAATGACGGGGCAGCCTTTCGCCGATCGCCCTGTCTGCGGTCAGAGAAGCACTTCATTAGTCTTTCCCATTCGACACTCACATTGTGATGCTTTCCATTGGTTATTCCCTTCCCATTTCTCTGGGAACTTGATTTTCTAGGTGTTGCCGACGACACACGAGGGGCAATAGTCGGGGATAAAGTAACATTGGCATTCACTTGAGGAAGACGGTGTACGGCGCGCACACGACCTGGAGGGCTCCGACTGGGACTTCTCTCAGTGCTGACGCTAGAGGCGGAAGATATGCTCCTCCGGCGCCGCGAGTGCCTTCCAGGACTCCCTTGGGGCGATGATGACATTTCCTTGGCATATCGGGAATTTGGGCGCAAGATAGCACGTCCTCTGTCACCTGAATAGCTTTTAGGGCTCCTGGGAGGGGTTGGCGAGATATCTTTGTCATGATGAGAAACTATGGGGTAGGGTACCCGTGCCCTGCCATTGAGATGGTGATCGGGAGGCGACCTAGATTGATATGGAGAAACTGTACGCGGATTAGGTATCCAGTTCGATGTACGTCCCCTATCACTAGGGGTACGAGTGGGAGGGATCGGTGGGGAGTCTTCACGACGCTGTCGCTTTGACATGGGTGAGTGGGAGCGCGAACGTGACCGTGAACGGTCGAAAGAAGACCTGCGTGAATGATACGAGCCGGCAGGGGAGCGAGAGCGAGAGTGAGAAGGAGAGCGACGTTGCTTTTTGTGGGGCGGGGGTTTCGAAGTTGCTGCGCTGGGCACTTCCCGTCTTTGCCAACTATTTTTGATATGTTAGAAAATGACATAGCGTTTGATAAAAAGTTTGATTACTTGTTCAAAGGGCCGTCATCATCTCTCCAATCACGTTTAGGCTTGCTGGAAGACGCAGCTCGCTTGTTGGCCTTGTTGTTTGTTGTCGAGTAGGAATAAGAGTTCCTGTTCGAAGTCGAAGTCGAAGTCGCAGTCGAACCTCGTGTGCGCGAATATCGATCGTCAAGATCATGACTGCTATGAGCCGGAGGTTGCCACCCAGGAGCTGGGTCCCACGAGCGTTCATTGGTGATGTGAGCGCTTTTTTCACGGGGCACATCGTCCCAAGCCGAAGTGCGATCGTCCCAACCTCTGCCTCTACGATGGCCGTCCCAACCAGAGTCACTTTGATATTTTTGACCATTTTTTACCCGGCGCTGGTCCTGACGCCAATTTGGTGAAGCTCTGTTCATAACCCGGTCATCCGGTGGGAGCATTTGTCGATCTGCCTCTCGCCAGTGGTCCGCTGGTATATTTCGGCTATCGTGAGAAAGGATGGAAGCGTTGCGGGAAGAGGACTCGGCGTAAGAAGACGGAGGATAGGTTGCATACTCATACCCTTGAGGCCAGTCACCTCGTGAAGCACCGTACTGACCCGACGGCCAGCTTTCGGGCTCCCTCGCATCGAGGAGAGGATGTTCATCACGCCTACTACCATGACGGAGGTACGCATCGCCAGGAATGTAAGCATGCCTCTCCACCTCATCATCCCGTCTCCACTCCTCTGGATGGCGTCGATTCCTAGAGGAAGAGGGTTCTCGGCCAGCGTCATACGAGGAGTGTCTGTTTGAACTTGTCGACGCTATGAAGCTGTCTGTATGTCGGGCAGGTTCATGTAGATGTGTGTAGGTTTCAGAACGCATGTCTTCCACCTGTGCACCTATGTAATGTTCGTCGTCTTTACTCCCTCGACTTCTTTTGTTGTTGTTCCTTCCATGGGAGCGCATTGGCGGATAGATGCACTGGTAAAGAGATAAAGCAAGGTAGTGAGAGTAACTTCGCTGAGGGTTATGTGTTGTGTTCGTCAAAAATGCAAGGGTTCACCCTGCTGACGGTCATAAAACGAAAGGTTGTTTGCGCCGACAACAACGCCTGAAATCACGCAGGTGCAACGTTCTACCAGCAGATAACACTTGATGATGTGAGAAGGTTCGAAATTTGAGAGGAGATCGAGGAAGACGGGGTCAGCAGCGTCCTTAACAAGACTGGTTGCAGACTGAAAACTTACATAACAGCTGTGGAAAAAGATACCAAGAGCCTTAAAAGAGGGTCTTATAGCAAGACTATGATAAGAACCTTTTGGGGAGTCTGGAAACTGAACAACGCGAGTCGTGGGGCGTGAGCGTGCCTCTGTCGGGTAGTTCGAGGCCAAGTTTGCACAGGCCCCGCCAATGAACTTTGATGTCCAACTTGCCCACAACAAGTATCTCTCATCTGCTCTCAACTCGTCAGATTATTTGACGGCCCTGGCGATAGGTACAAAGCCAGAGAAATATTACAAATGTAAGGCGTAGATGAGTTGGTGGTGGGCTGAGTAAAAGGGGCTTGCAGCATGTTGTGTTCAACCAAATTTGGTGGAAAGCGGACCGTACTCAATGTCTCAGAAGATAGTAACGCCACCTCAAAAAAAGTAGCATTTACATTGTGTACTAGGACAGTCATCATACATGTTAATCTGTACGCGTGCATTGACACGAAGAACGTGTAAGGCTCTCACTGATTTCGACATTCAAATTCACCAGGTTCATCCGACAGAGCACTTGCTAATCGTGCCTGGGCCAACAGCGTTGCAAATCCGTATCGGATCGCTGGAGGTCTGCTCAAGCGAGAATTTGTCTGCGTGATATTTGCCGCGTTCTCGATTTTGGAAAATTCAGATTGAGAGTCATGCGAGGGCGCGAAGAGCTGGCGAATTCGAGGTCATGTCTTCCGGCCCGAATACAACGCGGGCACTTACCTTCACAGTATAGTCAATTCCACTAATGGCTACGAGAGGGAGGTGGGGATGTCCCTCGATCATATTGACGACACTGCTATCGCCTTCGTAGATTCCATGTAGGACACCTGTCGCTTTGCGCCAGATGAAGAAGTTTCCATCGTCAGAGCCTGATGCGACCAACTCGTCTTTGGGTCCTAGGAAGTTTACTAATGGAGCCAGAGAAGGCGTAAAAACGATGCAGAACTATCCATATATATATGCCGCTCACCGTCCTTGATTGTTGCTACATTCCGAGCACCAACATACCGCTGTCGAGGCAAAACAACAGGAACATCGGGATGATAATTTATCTCAAGCTCGTTGTCTTGCCCCGTGTCCTCGAGCTCGGCATAGTCTTCGTCTTCATCATCATCGTCATCATCATCACCATCACCATCGGTCAAATCATGCTCATGATCAAACAGGTCGTCGCTCTCGTCGTCGATGCTGCGTTGAGAGATATTCGAGCTAATATCTGCAGCAGACGATAATTCAGTGTCGGCGTCCATGCCATCCGCATCCGGCATCAATCTTTTCGATACCAAGGGGCTACTGCCACTTCGCCTACGTTTCGTATTTGACGGTAGTAGGCTCGGAGTCTGCGGCGATGACGAGGCACTTGGGTTATCATACGTGGAATACAGGTATACCGAATCACCGCTGTAAGCTGCAATCATGCTTCAGGGCTTTAAATATCATGATAGAGGGGAAGGTACTGACATAGTATTACCTGTCATGCATAGAGCACGCCGATTTCAATAATGTTCAAACAATTACTAGCCTCGAAAATGGTATTTACCTCGTGGCCATTGGAAGCGGACATTCGTGCACCAGTGATATGCTCACTCCTCCGCCTCCATGAGTTACTGGGAGACGCCACGGTTGGCTTGCCAAAGCGACGCACACACGTTGTCAGGGAGGAATTGGCAGCAAGGGCTTCGGGAAGACCCCATTCAATTCGTAGGTTTCGGCCAACGTGCCGTCGGTCGAAGAGGTAGCCCTTCACAAATGTAAATTAGAGAAGGGGCAGATTTTACGGGAAAGACGTACATATGGTGACTCCCCTGCAACTATAAATTGATGCGGAGTGAGAGGGGAGAGGGAAAGGGTCGACAACTCGTGATTTACTTTTACGAGGGGAGCAGGACAATGTGCATGTCGGCAATCATGAGGGATTCTCAGATCGTGCTGGCGCACTGTTCCGTCCTTGAAATAAATGGTTTCGATGACTGGCTAGTTGATGAGCACGGTGTCGAGGACAAACCTCGCTAACGGTTAGAAAGAGATCAGGGCTATATTCTGTAACAATCCTCTTCACCCTGTCCTCATGACATCTGAGCTTATGTGTTAGAGCCTGCCGAGCGGTGTAGGATGTTTCGTTCCTAGTAGGAGCCAGTGCGGCGTCGCCAATATCAAACACTCGAATTTGGTGATCGCCTGCAACGGTGGCGCTGGGTTGAGAAGTGAGTCAAACGATTCCGAATGTCTCCTAAACAGTGGATTGACATACATTCGAGTCGAAAAAGGGAGCATCTGAGTGCTGAATATATTTGCTGTGTGGCCCGTATGAATGACTGACCGACAAACGAAAGGAAAATCATGAGTTGTGTCGGCGGCGTCGATCCCCCATATCCGGACAGTTGTATCATCTCCCCCACTGAGCAAGAGTTCCCCGCTACGTGCCCAGCTCAGGGCGTTTACACACCTAAGAAGTTCAGTGCCCAAAGATATGGATGCGTCGTTGGATAGCCTACCCGGTATGTCCACTAGTGCGATCGTCGCCAAGAACATTGACTCGATCAAGTGGGTGCGCCAGAGCCTGAGATAGTTGCTGTTGCTTCAACCTTTCCAAGGGCATATAAGGCGGTAAATGAGTATTACATTGCGATTGTAGATGGCAGGTGCCGAACATTTGGAGCGGCGTGTAGTTAAGACGCAAGCGTAATTATAAAAGATCCGGATGACGTTGAAACTTGCGATCCCACGACTTAACTGAAGGTATAGGATTGCAGCAACAAATGCACTATTCTGAATACTATTCTACAAGGCCAACAGACCGTCAACAACATAACATCATCGGCAAAGCATAGACGACAAGTGAGTAAGTAGTCCTCTATGCTGAGTTTGCAAAACCGACTGCATTTCTACCGAGATCATAGACAGTGAAATACTTGCGGAGGAAGACGTCACCTTGAATTTATATGTCGAGTCAGAGTCACACGGAAACAAGCGAACATAATGCTCACCAATGATCCAAAGGCTTCCTCCTGGAAGATTAATATCCAAGCCAGTGAAGGCAGAGATGCAGGTGCCCTGGACTTCGAGAATATAGTCGCTTCCCTTCAAAGGATAGGCCTTGCCCCCAAAGTAGAAGCTAAGCTCTGGGAGGCTGGGGACCTTGGAACAATCAACTGTATATTGCCCATTCCACGACTTCTTGGCGCCAATCTGAGTATTCAACATCTCAGCAATGTCAGTGGGCACTGCAATGAGGGAGGTGCCTGTTGGGTGTATGCATAAGAATATGAGTGCTGGCAATGGGAATCACAACAGCAGACCTGTGTCAATGGCAGCCCCAGTATTCTCAAGTTCTAAATCATCATCTCCGAAAGAAATCTTCTCCAGCTCAACCTCCCAGTAGGCTTTGCGACGCACAGGCACGTAGCTTATCTTTCCGGTATACGCAGATTCATCAATGCCGCCAAAGACAGCTTCGCCACCGTCTTCTTCCGAGGAGCCGACACGGAATGAGAATACGGGTTGGTCAAGAAGACCTTCATTGATCATGCTGTAGAAGGGAGGAGTGATATGGTTGACGGAAATTGTGTCGTATCCAAGGCCAAGAATGCCGTCGAATCTGGAAAGGGAATGATGAGCACACTGTAAGCAGACGCAATGGTAATGATGTACTCACTTTCCGAAGGCAAATGCGAGGCCAGGCTCCTTGGTAGCCTCTGCAAAGTCTTGCTTAGGGATCTTCAGATCGCCAATGGCCAAAGTGTCTCGAGATACAAAGCCCTCCATAGAGCCGGAACCGTACTGAATCTTGAATGATGAGCCATTTGCTTGGTGGCTGGAAGACGCAGAGGAGTCGTATTTGGTATGAAGGAAACATGCGATGGATGTGCACTGCTTGCTGGGAACCCACAAGTTGCTCGATCTGGACGTTGTTAGTAATGGCAACGTGACATGTCGCGTATCTCGTACCCTGTATCAAGAATGACTTTAAACTGGATTACACGTAAGTGAACAACAGTGACCGAGAGGGTCAAATGATGCTTACATTCTGAGGGGGGTTACCAAGGGTAATTTCAGCAAAGTATTGTGCGTTCATGAAGTCTACAAAACGCGTGAGCGGTCGAAGATGACAATGTTAGAGCCTGCGTACTGGAAAGGGGGACATTGTGTCCACCCTTGAGAGACTCCTGGGTCCAGAGCAGTTGTTCGCCATCCTTTGAGGTAGGATGATGAACACGACGGCCGGAGCCGCCTGCACCCATGAGGGGTGTCTGAGGTGACGCGCCATACTTCTCGGCGAGGTAGGCACCCTCGAGAGCGGGATTACTGTCTGCAGGAGGAAGCTTATTAAGCTTGAGTTTGTGGACGCCAGCGGAGACAAAGGGAAGGAGGGCGAGGGCCAAGGGAGTGTAGGAGTTGAAAATCATGTTGGGAGTCAAGACCAACAAGCAACCACAAGGCGCAGCTGTCCAACCCAACGTCATGCATGCCTCGGCTTCTTCCGTGTCACATGCAATTGGCCTCGCTGTCACGCTTTGGCATCTATCTCCTCATGCCAGTTTCACGCTCGCGTCGCGATGCTCTCAGCAATGTCGAGTCCCTCATCCTCGCCCAGGCAGTCTGGGAGAACGGTGCAGACTCTTGGACTGCTGTTGCAAAAATTCTTTCTACTCATGCCTTGATTTCACGTCCAAAAGCTTTCTTTACTGCACAAGTTTGTCTACCATTGTATCGTATATATGGGCCACTGACTTGAGCGTAGTCAACACAGTTGATGTATCAGAATCTCATGAATCAAGCAGGCCTCGAGAGGTAAGTTTATAACCATCAATTATCTCGCTAGTTGGCTCAATATGTCTTTAAGAACAGAGGCCTGTGATGCAGTCCACTGTTTGTGTTTCTCTGTCCTTAACCGCTCAGTGTAATTACTTCATTGTAGCACCTGTAAATCACTCCCTCGCTGAAAAGTTCTATCGAGCGCGCGTGCAGGAATTACGCGACCAAATTCTTGCCGAAGAAGTCAAATTCAAGTATGCCACTACAATCGTCGTTTCGGTCAAACATTGAGCGTCTATAGAGCCATAATTTCCGACATAGATGCCATAAGATCCGGCAATTTCGATAGCGAAATCACGGCGAAAGTCTCTGGCATCCCCGTCACTGAACCTAAAGTATGTGCACTCCTTAAGTCATCAAGAATTTCCAAGTAATGTTTAGGTGGATCAACCAACAACTTCGGAAGAATTTTTCGACGGATCTGAATTGAGTGTTGTTACTGTCACTCCTGCTCTGTCTTCCCAGTCGCATGTGAGTCTCTTGAGGCTCTTTTACTTCCTGAACCATGCCAAATGTCGTACAAAGGAACTTCCATCAGCGCCCGAATCACTTGTCAGCGATATGCCGCTTGTGGCTTCTGAAGGGTCAGCACAGACACCTACAGCCCCCGATGACGTCCCTCCATCAAGCCTCACGCCCACACCTATTACGATGGTGGAAGGGAATTCCATACATGACACAACATTGCCTGCCATCGGCACGGTGCCAAACACCCTCAATTCAATACCACCTTCTTCAGTTCCCGTCGCTCCCCAAGTGGACCAAGCTTCGGAACAAGAAGAGGAAGAACCCATGGCCCTCGATCCAGATGAGACGCGGGAGGAGGAGGAAGAGGAAGAGGAGGAGGAGATGGAAGCGGCTGGCGTGCGCACTCCTAAAGATCACGAAAAGGGTGTGGTCGAGGAGGAACAACGTGAAGGGCATAGAATCGAACAGTCGTCATCCAACACTGCAGGACCAATCGCCGAAATCACAGAAAGCCTACATGAAGAACAGGAAGAGCTGACGCCCGTTGAGGAAGCACCAAAATCACCAGTTCAGGCTCTTGAAACGCAGAACGCGTTGGAGGTCGAGGCAGAGACCGCAATTGAAGACGGCGAAACGTCCGGAGAAGAGCCATTACACACGTCACGACGTAAGTTACCTAGCATTTATGACCACTTCCAATCAATGACGGTGTTAAGGTTCAACGAGGCGGCGGCGCTCCACCTTATCTTCCGTTCGGCCCTTGCCAGCCCGTGGAAAGGCTCGCCGACCGAGACCCGATAGCCCAGTCAATATCAGAGATGAGTCGGAACCAGAGGCAAACGAATATAATGAAGATGATACTTCGAGACTTGAAGATGGGTCACCAGCACCCAGTAGTTCGCGTCGTGGGCAAGGTATCTAATGAACGTCAACCCTGCATCAATACTAGATTTGATATGTTCTTATAGAGAAGCGCAAGGCGTCCTTCGTTGAAGGAATCGACTCTCCTCGTGACAGGAAGCGAATGCGAGATGACTCGGAGCCGGTAGAGGAAGACGACAATGGTAGGCATAAATCACCACACGCAGAATGAAGTTCTCATTATATCCTTATTCCAGTCTCGGGCCATGGGCGAGGGCGTCGCTCAGGTATTCGCTCCGAAAGCAACAAGCGATTCCAAGCTGTTATTGGAATGCTCCATTCCCAAATATCTCAACATCGGAACGGGAATATCTTTCACAACCCCATCAAAAATTCCGAAGCTCCAGACTATCGAGAAATCGTCAAACGCCCCATAGACCTCAAGACCATCAAGATGAGGGTAAAAGACGGCTCAATTGGCAACTCGTTGGAATACCAGAGGGATATCATGCTGATGTTCGCTAATGCGATGATGTATAACCGGCCTGGGTCAGGCGTGCATGCAATGGCAGAGGATGTAAGGACCCGACTCCGTTCTTTCATCTCGAACTAAAATATTATTTTTAGATGATGGTTGAAAGTGAGGTTCATATCAACGCCTTCCGTCAAACAGAAGGTCTGGTCAAGAGTGCGCGCCAAGTCTAGTAGCACTATAGTGGTAGGTTTGCCGCCCAAAAGGACTGTTGTATACCCATAAGTGAAATCTTTCAGTATATCTACATGTAACGAGAATTCACTGCGTGTATAATTATACCATACAAGCGGTCGCGACTCTCGCCAGTGGTCCGAGACTAAAAACGGGTGCAACTTGGCAAGGAAAGGGATATAGACAAGTTTCTCTTGTTAATAATGTGACAGACAGTGTCAACACAGGCCGCTTTTGAAAAAACTGACTCGGACATTTGAACAGTTTCTATTAATGTGACAGACCCTGCCGTGTCGACACCTTCAAGGCAACAGACCGTGTCGACGCCTGAAAATAGTCGATATTTTCAATTCCCATACTAATGCTGCAGCGGCGTGTATGAGGTCTGTGTAATCAGTGTTTGGTGTAATCAGAGAGGCATCGTCATCTCTCGTATTATATTTTTATCGAGGCGTACTTTTGTACGCTGTACATTCTCTCCGCAATGGTAGCAAGCTTTCCTCACCAGTGAGGTTTTGATGTTACCCCATTTGCGCCTTTATACACTCTACTAGGTCTCCCGAGGCGTATTCTCGAATATGTCCTTAGCTACTTAATTAGCACAGGTAGATATCAGAATAGCAACATAGTAACATGTGGAGTGTGATGATGACGCAGAGGTTACTGTGTTATGAATGTCTAGTTCGGTGAACAACTCAGTGAAGAAACAGCTGTTGTTGAGATATGGGGTAGGATGACGAAGAGGTTATTGAAATAAAATCTCGCAAAAATCTAATACAGAAGTACTAGTGGAGAGGGAATGTACTTATTATTCGTACTTAGATCTAATCAAATCATGAATCTGATCAAGGCCTGAGGGGGTGGCGTAGCCGCAGGTTGGAAGACTATGTGTAATTGATTCACAAATTGATGCAACTTGTGGCAACATTGTTGTCCAGCCTGGCGCACTGGAACGGTTCTATTTAGCCTTGTACCATTCACTAGCACTTTCTGGCCAAAGATAAGTTGCTAGTGGTAAGCCTACTACGGATTCAGAGGAGATACCTGGAGGTCTCCTATAGTACAACCTTGTGCAGGGGGTGCCGGCGGCTCGAAGTTGGTTGTTCTATCGCTCTAAGATTAGTATAGGTACTTGACCTTGACCTTGACCTGACTCTTTGTACTAGGTGACATGATAAACTTTTCAATGAGCTAGCTGGCGCTGGCGGAAATCTTCTATACAGCCTATGCCCCGCCAGTATGAAATTTGGTATGTATATTTGATGAGGAGCATTTACAGATGGGTGGTGAGTAGCTGAGTAGTAGGTATACAGATAAAAGACAAAGCAATGACTGATAACTTAAGAGGGAGAGAATCAGAACCAAGGATGGTACATTTCTCCCATTTTGGCGAGCTGGATAGGGTTGGTTGCACTCGAAACAAGATTTGTTACAGTTTGAATAACGGGCACGGTCCCAATGTTGTTGTTGACAACGGCCTACATTGAAAGTAATGTTAAGCCTTGTTATTAGATCAAGCGAAGATTATTCACCTGTTCCCTTTCAACTTTACATGCCATGCCTTCAGCGCGCTTGACAATGCCGTCGATGTTGGCTGAAACACTTTGTCTGAATTGACTATCTGCCTGCCATGGCTGATTTCGCATGGCCATCCAGGAGTTGACCTCGTCGCGCCCATACAAACAGAGGCTTTGTTCCAACTCAAACTAAGAAGAGATGAGTATTCGTAGTACCTAATAAAAATAGCGAAAGCTAATTTAACTGACCTCGGGTTCGGTGAGGGAGCGGGCTATGGCGAGGATTCCTGATGTCAACAAGCCCTCTATGAAAATGGGTCCCACAAAGTGTTGCATATTGGGAGTAAAGCGGAAAGGAACAACGTCATTGGTGGCGAAAAGCGGCAACATATTTGAGACACCTGAAGAATAGATATTACTGTTTTTGAAGCTCACAAAGGCTGAATCAAAGAACCTGGTAGAAGTTCCGACATGGCGATCAGTCCGGTAGAGCGAGACACATGGAATCTATGAGGATGTCGGCTTGAAAGACAAAGGGTGTAGGTCATAAATGCGGAGGAGGCGATTTGGAGAGTGAATTGTTTCCTCATTCGCCACAGTTCGTCGGAGTTAGCCATCGTGCTGACCATGTACTGAGAAAGGTTAGTGACAACGTAATCATTTAAGATTCGGTACATACACGAGTGATAAGATCTTCTGGGACCATCTTGACGGTGACTTCGTCATAGATGTCCTTCTTCAGGGTAAGATATTCAGTTTTGGTTAGCTGCTTTAAAATCAATACTCGGCAATGACTGAAAAAAAGTATACCTCACCTGTCGCGAAGTCGTTTGCCGGAACTCCCTCAAGACCTTCTTGACCTTCTCCCCTGAGTATAAGATGGGCTCCTCTCTCGAGATTCCGATAGCTTGACAGTGTCGATCGTAGATGTCACCTAGCGGAAGATAAGAGGCATCCATTTGGACTAGGCGAACCAAAGGGCTGAACGAGACAGCTGCAGGCAGGTGGAAAGCAAGGTTTCTCTTCCGACTCTCTTTTTTCCGATTCAATGCGCTAATGAAGGCTAATAAGTATTGAGATACACAAGGGACAGATAACATACCTGTTAAATGTTCGGAGTAGTTGTGAGACACGATCTTCGCGCCGATATTGTCGATACCCAGGAAGTTGTACAGCGAAGGTAGATCTTGAGCTGTCGCTTCCATGAAGTGTGAACCGTCTCCAGCACAACCCGCTCGAGCGACAATTTTCGACTTTGGGGAAGAATTTTTGAATCCGAACAAAATTCTGATTACTGTCCTTCTCCTAAATTCACGATGAGTGCGTGGTATCAGTTAGAAAACTAAACTTATACAGACCTCTGTGTATTGCCCTGGAACTTCAATCTCGTCAACTTTGCTGTACTGGAACTCCGTCAGATAATGGCTAAGCATTGCAAGCTGTTGAACACGAGGGCGTGCGTCTAGGAAACCTTCATATCTGTCTCGCCATTGTTGAAGTTTCTGGACATATTCATACAAGTTGGGTTTGCTATGCAAAAAGTCGTCTTCGTACTCTTTCTGCATGTCACGGTTAGCAGGTTAAAAAAAACTCGCTGGTCTGCCACTCACTCTAACAGGGGGAGGTATGTTGGCCGCCATGCGAACTATGGTATCGATGGTATGTTGGATGAGAAGCCCGTCGTCATCTGGGGAATTCATCCGTACAACATAGTTCTAATGAACAGTTAATCAGCAGTTGATGTGGATAGATAAACACCCTACCTGAACTGCATCTTGCAACAGAAGACATATATTTCTGTAGATGTCTTCGTCGGCCGCCAGTTTGAACTTATGTGATATTTGGTCCACCATCGTCTCCAAACTCAGGATGAGCAGAGGGAAAGACGTTTTCAAGACATTGAGTATTTCATCTACTTGTTCTGAAGGTTGGCGTGGTTGCCCTGAAACATCGGAAGCGGGAGTTTGGTTGGGAGGATGAGATTCTGATGCAGGTTGTTGAGCAAGCGCCATTTGTGTATTTTCGCCGTTTTGTCGAGATGCTTCCATGATGGGCGGGATTCCGTTTGCAGCTCGGGCAGCTTGCATCTTCTCCTGATTCTTTTTAATCATTTGCATCTCCTCCCGTGTCGTTCGTAGATGATAGAATAAAGCCTGGCACAAGAATGGGTCAAGAAGTCAACAATTAAGAAACAGTTATCTACCTGCGGGTAAAGCCTTGCCAGATTCATGAGTACATATCTAGCTTGTTTGAGTTCTCGATGTGAGAGCGATAGAAGGAGTTGAGGGATGAGAGGTATCCAGAACCAGTAGGCAGCATCTCCTTTGTACGTGTCGAAAGCCCTGGAGACTGTCAAAGCATTATCATCGAGGCTCAGCAGCCACAGTATGCGTGCAATCAATGGTCGGCTTTTGCCACTCTTATACTGGCCCGCCGCTTGCAAATAACAGCTCACGGCGTTGGCAGCAAAGCTAAGGTCGCCGCTGTTTTCCTTGAACATACGATCATGGTAGCGGCCCCATTCAGCCCAAGCTTTGGCCTGTGTCATGTCGAGCTGGACGGCCTGCCCAAACGCATGATTCGCATCGTCGGAGCGGCCAAGACGTGCGAAAAACATCCCTTTCAAAGTGTGGAACTCGGCCTTTTGGGACGACGAGAAGAACATCAAATTCGTATTGTTGATAACCTCCAATCCAGCCTGAAGGTCGTTGGGCTTTTGGTAATGACATCGTGCCTGTTCGCGAAGCTTCAGGAAGGCTTCAGATATTTCAATATTTGGCAACGTGTAGATTTTTGTCAGGGATGTGAAACAGACATCGAGAAGGTCGTGACGGCGAGCTACATGGGCGAAGCGGTTGATGATCCAGGCTGTTTCGTGGTACCCGCGATATCCGTAAGTAGTATTGCTACCAGGAGCACTGCCACCGGTTTGATTTTGGGACGAAATGAGAGGAATATATGCATTGTTGATGGAATGGAAAACATTTTGTCTCCAAGCCACAAGGTCGCTCCAAATGCTGATATCGTCGTGGAGATTAGGAAGACGTTCTCGCCAAGCTTGAAGTACCATCTTCAACTCCGACGACTTTTTCTCCAAGTTCTGCGCATTTGTTTGGTGCAATGATGCGAATATTTGAGTGGCCTCCTGCAATTCCACAAACTGCTGAAAGTGTTGTAGCAACGGAATGTGTGCGGCAGAGAGATGGGGCGGCAGACTAATCCATTTTCTCAGAGATAGCTGCATGGCATCCTCGAGGATCTTCGTAAACTCGACATTTTTCTCCAAGGCTCCAGGCATCTTTAGCAGAGCGATGAAAGCTTCGAACACTCTGCGACGAGGAGTCGGGGTCTCCGGAAGCTGATTGATCTGTTCCTCGAGAGTTTCTTTCTGCGTGGCCCATTCGACTGTCCTCCAGGCACTTTCCAAAAGCAGTTCCTGGTTCCCTTCATTGCGAGCCAAGTCGTAAAGTAGATCCCACTGTTGCAACTTTTCTGCAGAAAGGATCCAATGATCTTCCCAGAGGCAGTATTCAGACTCAGAGAAAGGAATCGAGCCAGAGCGAGCCTTGGTCTGAGCGGACTCGTAAGCAAGTGATGCCTGGTCCCACATTCCATTCTGTTCATAGGCAATGGCGATATTTGTTTCCTGATGGAGACAGCGGCGGCGGCAGACGCCATAAAATAGGTCTTCCTCTCCAAGCTCAGCATACACATCCGCGAGCGAGTCATAAACATAGTCACGGACAGTAGGGTCATCATCTTTAACTTGATCGGTTGATGCTCCTAAGATTTCCAGACCAACGTACCAGGCACCAAACGTCTTCGCAAGAAATTTGACGAGATGAGGGGGGAGGGTCATGGGAGGAGAACATGCCTGTATTCCCGCGAGCAGTGTCTGGATAACATTCGGTCGTAAATGTGCTTGGCGTATGTGGTAGTCTTTGCTGAGAAGATTGATTAGGTGCAGCGAGAGGTCAGTTTGCTCTCGACGAGACAGGCACGACCAAACAGATGGGAACACAGATACCCATGTATCATGCGCGACTTCAGGATCGAGAAAGAGTAGGCGCTGGACGGGGCGGATGATTGCATGGATTTTGGGTCGTGGAATAGGAAGAGAACCGGGGACCATTGCTCTGTTATCGAGTGTGGACAAAGCATCCATATCAGATGAACCAAGGATCAAATGTAGCGCAAGGTATATCCAATTGTAATCAGCTAGAGGTTCCCAATTTTGTACGCCGAAAATATAGGTCAGCCGGCTGAGTAGAGATCGCGGAACGCTAACATCAAGAAGGTCCATGAACTTCTCTCGAAGTACAGGATCTTTGGCACGACAACCAAGAAGAAATGCGTGTTCTAACCGAGTGGTCAGATCACTTCGCCGTAATGCGGGGTCTGTGTAGATCTCGTAGATAAGCTCCAGGTACGGCTGAAATATGTGCTCCGAACGGCTCTCGTAAGTAGCCATTTTCAGCAACAAGCTAGCCTTCTCCTTCATGGTAGGATACGGTTCCGGCGTTGGTTTTGCCCATGTTCTTGCAAGGTCCAACATGTAACGGCAAAGAGGGATGCTCTTCGACTTCTCCACAAGATACACAAGGGTGCTGAGGAGCCATCGACGCTGGTCTCCGAGGAAGACGACAGTAAGGACGCAGATTTCGATGATCATCTTGATAAGCCTCACGCCATTTTCAAAAGCTGGTGTCGAAACATTGGCACTCAGGCCGTGATCTTTGGCTAACTTGCTGAGGAGTTTGCCTAGTGATTGGCTAAAGGGATCAATTCGTTCTGGCACAACCTTGACGACCGACTTGAGCATCAAGAGTGTTCCTCGAAGAGCCGTGGAGTTGCGTAACCCATCATTAATGGCTGCGTAGACAAAGACATGGAACTCTGAAAGCTCGCTGGACTGTTCGTCGTCTTCTTTTGGCAGGGGAAAGAGTCGAACCAGCTGATCGAAAATAGGATGTAGCGCTTCATTCAGTCCGTAATCTTCCGACACCAGTCCTTTTCTGATAAGTTTTTGCAGTATTGGAGCATTTGCAACAAACCAAGAGTCATTCTGCTCCCCTGCGATGATCTGAAGAACCTTGGCCGACGCGAGAGCCTGAGTAAGCGATTGCTCGGTAGAAAGCTCGTTCTATCGGACACTGTCAGTTATGCTTCTTTGACCATTAGAAAAACACGTACTTCTAATGCACGTGAAAAGAACCGAAGGCCGACAGTTACGTCGGTCCAGCCTTTAGGGCCTACGAGCATTTGCAGTAAAGGTAGAGCTCGGGGTATGAGAGTTGCTCTCGCGGTCGGCTCATGTGGAATGCAGCAGAGCCTCACAAGGTAGCTCACCATGTTTTCGCGATATCCCAACGGAGTCAACCAAACAAGATCAGTTCTGCTGGGGTCTGTCGTCGATGGCATTGTTTGTGCTGCTTGAGTTGCCTGTTCCTCCCAGTTGAAAATGACTTGCAAGAGGTCGACAGACAACAACCGCGATTCGTGAGTCGCACTGGTCGATATGCCTAGTTTGGCGATTGAATTGGCCATGTGCGGTATAAAAAGTGAACGGACTGAGTAGAACAGGTTCGGCTGCTTGACCATCAACTGATATATCGTGACCTGCTGAGCTATACCCTCATCGGTAAGGAGCCGACGAGTAGTCTTGGCCCACTGAGGATGGCCCGTTTCAGTAGCATCGGCACGTGGAAGAGACGGTGCAAGTGTTACCAGCGCTTCCTGGCGAACACTAGGCCTGCCCTCAGAAGTCGGTGAACGAAGAAGGCCTGTCCAAGCACGCAAGATGAATTTCTGTGGCGTTGGGAAAGCAGCAAAGAAACGGGCGGCCAGCAGATACGCTGTCTGTTTCACGAGGATATCCTCCGTCAATGGAATGAAATGCCATGCACATTTGATGACGTCCTTCTTGACATCTTCAAGGAGGTCGGAGTAGTGCTGAACTAGGATTGTGGTGAAATAGAGGACCTCAATTTTGAACATGTCGTCCGCTTCAGAAAATATGTCGGATTCGGTGATGGGACGCCAAATAATACGGTGCATTTGGTTGACAAATGCCATGTCAAGTAGCTGTTCACGAGGCGCTGGTCGGGTTGCATGAACAAGCAGGGTAGGCGTAATGACATAGCGAATGAATTGTGTTTTATGCGACCATGAGTAGGACGGATCACGGAACCAGGTGAGAAATCGCATAAGGATGTTGCGTCGGAAGGTTATGTCTTCACTCAAAGCGACATGGTGGTAGAGGAAGTTACTGATACGGACTAAATCCATTCCTAGATTGCGCGTGAAAATGGCAACGATTTCAAAGATGAGATCAATGCGAGGGGACTGCTTCAAAGCCTCAACGAAAATGTCAAGCATGATGGTATGTCGTCGGACGTCTTCTGGAACGGCAACAGCAGTTTGCTCGGGCTGAGGTATTTCCGAGTGCCACACGCTGAGGAGAGCATCCATCACGTAGCCATTTTCGGCCAGCCACCCCGGCACCAGACGTATGAGATCGCGGAACAAAAGCACTGCAGGGAGAGTACTGCTATCTCCGGGCCCTCGAAGGAAATTGGTTACAATAAATGACGTTCTTGATGCTAATTCACGTTCAAGATTTGGGGCGAGCCTGGCCTCGAGGATACTACGCAATGTGCGTATATGCCGTGGAGAATTGAGGTTGCGCAAAAAGAAATCGATTCCGTCAGCTGGGTATCGATCAAGGTATTTTGCGAGTGGCTCCGAAAACGGGCTCTGGGTTGAGAAACACATCTGAGCTTCTGTCTGCACGATGGCGTTGACAAGGGTTTCCAGGAAGATATTTGCAGTGGAAGGTAGGAGGTGGAAGATATTTGCCAAGCGGACTAACTTCGTAATGCCCTCGTTATTGGTGAGCGGAAGACGGGCAGATTCGGCGAGCATTTGAGGGTCGGCGACGATTCGAAAGTGGTCGAGAAGTTTGTGGCCGATCTCCACTTTGAAGTAATTGGTAAGTAATTCCAAGAGGCGGGCAAGTCCTTCTAGGCCAGGAACGGATAATCTTTTAGGATCAGCGAGATTCATGAGAATTGGACGAAGACCCGTTTGCAGAAGTTCTTTTGGAAGGCGACTCTGATGTGTGAGTACCATTCTTAATCCCTCATGAGCGACGTCCTTGATCTCTGGCGAAGGAGAATACAAAGACTTGAAGTATACACCTGTCACTCTTGAAAGGATCATCAGTCAGAGCAACTCCAGGGAAAATAGAGATACACACCTTTGCCTTGTTTGAACTTGGCGCTGGAAGAAGTCGGTGAGAGGCATTGAAGCTGTTAAGAGCTTGATGCACGCAACACGCAGTTGGACAACCTCAAGGGTGCCTTGGCGCGCGGTCCCTCGGCCCAACAAAGCAGCATCTTCGGCATCTGCCAGGGCAAGTGTTTCGTGAAGAAGGCGAAGGAGTTCATCATTCAATTCAACAAGCGGGGGCTCCAAGCTAACGCAATAACGGATTGCCTCAATCATTCCGATCTGCTTCATAAAGGGCAATGCTCTGAGAGGCTTGGTATAGATTCCTGTTACTGTACGCTCTCGGTGCGGCATCAAGAGTTCGACCGCGGGTCGCCCACTCAAAGAGACCAAGAACTCTATGCAGGACTGGGCAGCTTGGCGAACCACAGGATTTGAACTTTGGAGCTCGGGGGAGAATATGCCAACAAGGTGTATCAGTTTGCTCCTGGCTTGACCGGGGTTTTCTCCATGAAGGTCCAACTCAGATGTACATATTCGGATGACAGTCAGGAGTAGGTCACTGACTTCATCCACGTCTCGAGGAAGGTCTCGAGGAAGGTCCTTTAGGACATGCAGGAGGGTTCTAATGAGATCAATTTCACGTTCCATGACCCATCTTGTACCATAAACAGGGATGGAAAGGAGATTTTTGATTCCATGGCAGCCTGCACTTTTGTGTATCCAGGAGTCTTCAAGGCAAAGGCCGGTGATTCGGTTCGCAATTTGGTGGAGGATTGCCATAATATCTTGTGGCGTCACATTTGGACTGTTTGGTGCAACAAGATCTTGCAAAAGGATAGCGAAGATCGACTGCGCGGCCTTGGCCTGGGCAGGTTGATCACGAGCAAGGCCGTATGGGAATGAATCGAGAAAGGACGAAAGAAGTCCACTTGTTGCCGAACGAGAACCTGGTCCTCGTGAGTGGATACGGCGGATTTCAATTTCAAACGCATATTGCGCAACCTTCCTAATAAATGATTCAGCTTGATTTTGAAGGTCAGGGACGTTAAGCCCGTCGAAGACACCTTCCATCCCTTGGATGAACAAGTCTTCAACATTTTGGCCAGAGATACCCTGCATAGGAAATTAGATAAATCACAAGCACAAGCACAAGCAATTTGATTCAATACCTCGTGAAGCATGACTGTCAAACAATTTTCTAACAGGGTGTACGAGTAGCCCCGATCGAAAGTTGAGCCCTTTACGACTGTCCGGCAAGCAAGAGCCAAGATCGGCCCCAATTCAAGCTTCTCCCCCGATCCCCCGAAAGAAATAGCCACCCTTGTTAATTCTGAGTGCTGGCGATATTTCAAAGATGGCTCTCTGCTAAGCAAGCGGCGATTTCGGCCGCCGAGCTTTCCAAGAAGACGAATGGTCGTGTGCGCCGGGTGGTGATTTGCTGGCAATGGCTTCAAATGACTGTGCAGTGCCTCCATCAGTTCCCGAAGTACTGTACTGAGAGTCGGGTCCAGGAAATCCGGTGTGAGATTGTCAATACAAAGCTCGAGGGTCCGAAGGCCCTGGGACACCAACTCAGGGCCACCTCGCAATGCTAGTGCAAGGGGTTGCATCAGGTAGGTGAGGTGAGGAAGGAGATGCGTCAAGCGCAATGGAACCGTAAGGCATAGCTCCACAATCATATCCCGTGTATGCCCCTCGGAGGCCAGTAGCTGGCGGTTGAGGCTCTCCAACATTTCGGGCAGCAGTGGTAATACAGCAGTGTAGAGCAACTCGAATCTACCCCCACCCCCACCAATAGCTCGGAATAGCGCGCGCAATAAATGGAAATAGTTAGTTGGTTTTGTCGCTTTCGCAGCCAATGGGAAGCAATCCATCAGGAGCTTCGGCAGATGAGCCTTCAAGATAACTTCATTCGCAGCAGGGAACGCCGTGACAGCGCCGAAAGCCATCTTGAATAGCCGTATTGTAGCGGCGGCAGTCATATCATCATACTCTCCAAGGAGATGAAGTCGATCGACCAGGAACCCTAATACTATGGCGAGGAGAGTCGGGGACGTTGGTTCGCGGGTGAAGAGAAATTGACAAATGTTCAGAAGGATCATGCGCTTGGAAGCACACGTGAAGAAGAAATCCATTTTGACTGTCCAGACTTCCTGGAAGACATGCAGGTTGAGTTCGAGGAGCGCATGCCCAAACCAGTCAATGGCATCATTCTGATCGTTTATGCGAGGATCGGGGTCAAAGAGAGACATGCATCGTATGCATCCATCGAACAGCCTGAAAAAAACGTCGTCGTCGGTACTTGAAGCATTACACTTCTTCATAGCGGTGAGGCAAACGCGGAATCCATGCAAGAGTGCTCTGAACATCAAGCGCGATTCTTTCGAAGTTATGAGCCGTGGTGGACAGTCTAAGGAACACAAAGCGAAACTAACCGTGAAGGAATTCTTCGGGCTTTTCCATAGCATAAATGGCACCGCCAACAGGCCGCGCTTTTTCAATAAAAGCAGAGTCAAGCACTACGGCTTCACTATTCTCCTTCAATTTGGCAGTACTCGCAGTGACTTCGTCTTGAATCAATGCAAGGACTTCCAAACGCTCCAAACATGTTTCGAACATCGAGCTCACGAGTCTCCCAGCTTGTTTGTCATCATCTTTGGCGAGAATAGGGTCAGTCAATCCAAACAACATCTTCGCAGACATAGTGTGAAGATTATTTCCTAGGGAAGGGTTGTGCATGTTCTTGGAGAAGACGTGAACAGCGCGTGCTAATTGTTGGGAACTGAGATCGTTCCGGATGTGATGCACCAAGTCGGCAATGGCGCTATACACGACGGCCCTGTCATGTCGCTCAAGGTCAGCTTCCGCACTGGATCAAGACTTTGATATATACCTAAGCATCTCCTTACTACTAACGCCTTTTCCCAGCAGGACATCTTCGTCCAAAAGTTTGTCGGAATATGGCAAGAGCGCCTTTCTAGCGCTGGAGCCCATGAGATGGCGAAAGACAACCATGAGTTCCTGCACTGCTTGTGAGTTAAGTGTCCGACGAGGAAAGGAATGGTGAAGACCTTTCTCAGAGTGATACCGCTTGGAGGGCAATCTTGTAGCATACGCAGTGCAGCGAGAATCAAGACCTCAGCTGAGGCCTCATCGGGCTCGCCAGAGAATCTCATGACATATGCAACATACGACAAAACCTAGCACAGAGTTAGCTCTACAGTCATCAACTCCACCACTCCGTTACACTGACCTTTATTTGACAATGAATGAACTCGGAATACGCAGAAGCGTTTTTTATAGTGGGGGCCATTCCAGACCATATACCACCCATCGCTTCGTAATCCTCTCTCGCCTTCTGTTGTGCAGGGGACTGGAGCGCTAGCACCTCAAAAGCAGGAGCGATTGTTGCATGTATAGGGGCCGCAACCATTTGTCGGTGTATTTGCGAGATTATGACGATGACCATTCCCATTTCTCCCAAGACTTTGAAACTGCATATGCCCAAAGACACGGCGTTTGGGTCAAGCGGAGCAGAGTCTTCGGAGAGTAGTTCGCTGACGGCCGCTTTTAGATTTCCAAAGCCTTCCATGAATATAGCCAAAAATTCATTGAGGTTTTCTTCTGTAAGAGTCCTATAGCCTCGAACCAAATCAAGGAGGGTCTTGCATGCAACTGAACCATTCTCCTCGTTGTCTCGGCGGAGTATCTGTAGCATGCAGGTAAAAATCTGGGGGACAAATGGCCTAACCGCCTCGTTAACGGGCAGACGATTCATGATTTCGAGGAGGAGGCGGCGGAATTGGTATTCCACGGTTTCCTTTTGTAGTGCGACTTCGCCATTGCGTAGGAGGTCGAGAATGGCTGGTACAAGAACGGGTATTGCTCGTACAGAGTCTATATCTCGGACAGTGTCGATCATTTCACGTATTTCTGCAGCGACTGCATGCTTAGTTTTGAGGTCTGCATGGTGAAAGTGTGTGAGCACAACATGTCAAGTTGTACTTCAAGTGGCGCACCTATGTTGGGATCTGCAATCCTCCCTGCGCGTACCTCGAGGTCAGACGGGGTGCCCAGATGTGTACTGGGCTCCATAATTGGCAGAATAGCCTGGAGTGAAACGACTAGAGAGCAGGATTGCCTATTTTGGAGAAACGCGTTAAGATTGTTTGCATATGTGTGCGCACCTCATTATTAGTCCCAAGAGTTCTTACCAATCAACGAACACTACCTGGTCGTATAATAACTGATCGACTATCATCAGATTACTAAGGTCTGTTTTAAAAGACTAACCGGTCGGCCGGTTCACGTTGAGCAAAACACTGCAGTCCATTGTGTCGATTAATGTTGACGAGAGGCCATTGCTTGTAGTTCTCGTTGGCGGCATGCGAACATGTAGGGTATTGTAGTAAGTTACCAGTCTAGCTTATGAGGCTGCTTCTCAATTGACTCCATCAGATCTTATGATCCAAGGGCATTGCTACTCTGCGCACATCATACATCTGTCGTATGTATAGCAGGCTGAATCTTTGCGAGAGTTTGAAGGCCCTGTTGGAAAGTTTGTTCATCATCCTGGCACCCGTTTCTCTGTGAGCGCTCCAACTTAACAATGATGGTGTTCATCAGTATTTCCACGTGATATCCTTGGATACTTGCGATGGAGACGACGGTGACTTGTTCAGTGACTGTTGACTTGACTTTCAACACCTTATGTCCCCCACCTCAGGTCTACATACCTATACGTGGCTCTCTTGTTAGAGTAACCCACTACTTGGACCTTGGGGCGGGACTCTGAGTTGTTCAACTTTATTTATCCTCTCAACTTCGTTTCAAATTCACATTCTTTAACATAAGCCCATCTGGTGTGGGCTAGTTGCGCCAGCCGCATTTGTAGCACGATGAAGAACCCAAACATCAGCGAATTCATTAAACATCCTGACTAGTGCGTCTGCATCTTTTGGTTATTGCTGTATCCTTCCAGAACCTAACACCTTATCCAGTCAACAAATCGCATCCTTTTTCCTCGGAGCCGTCTTCATCACCAGTCTCAATTACTCGTTTCGGTGGATACGGGGTTTCCTACCTCGCTTCATGCAGTGGATATCCCGTAGCAACCGTCCGGTGACCAACGATGAAGAGAACAATATATCTGAAAAGGCTTCCATCACATCATCATCCAACGGACTACATACACAGAATCACAGCCTTGTATTCGCCCTATCTATCTGCTTCGCCTTTACCAGCGTCGCGTATTTCGGCTCTCTGTTGTCGTTCAATCTTAATGAGGATGCTGCGTGTGGTAAGCTCATTCCTCTGCGGGGCGAAATCTAGATCTCAAGTTTGTGTGACAGCCTTTCTTGTGGCCTGGGGAGGCATGGCAGCACAGACAGCCACTATTGTCGGTCTCCTCATCCTCATATTGGAGTTGAAGGATCTGGGTATTGCTAAGATGGAGTACTATTCAGCTCTGGCCTGTCTTCTTATTGCTATGGGTACGTCTTTCTATGCGCAGCGAAGTTTTCACATCTGGACATACATTCTAGTACTCGTATTTGTCAACAACGCCATCGGCACTGGAACTCTTAAGTACACCCCAAGCCTCCGGTCCTTCGCATTGTTGAAACTCACTATATCCTTCACAGTCCTTTGAACCCAAAAATCGCATTATGTTATAAGCAACAGTATGACTCAACTCTCGTAATACTCAAATTATCACTCACGCATACATTCTTTAGCATCCTTGCCACCGCTCTGGCAACATCGTTGATCTCTGTGTTACTGGATTGTTATGTTCTCATACGTTTGGTAGTTCTACTCACGCGTCAAACCACATTAGCGAGCCAGCGACTGACTGCTTTGCGCGATGGCAGAATTGCCATGGTTCTTTCTCTGTTGTTATTGGAATTATTGATCATTGGACCATCGGCCATACGCATATCCCTTATCGCGGACTTCATTCCTTTGAGCATCGGTGCTCTTTTTGTTCTCGGTACAGTCTGGTTTGATTACCTGCGGTTTTATTCAAACACTGAACTCTGACGTAGTGGCCTTCAATAGCTTTAGCACAAGTGGACGTGTCGTTCCAGTTTTCTACCCAAGCGCTCCGCCTCCAATTTCAGCTCTAGATAATCATAATCCTGTGAGGCGGTCAGGTTGGTTCAGTGGCTCTCGATCGTTTTCCAATCAGATCGACGTTGAAGAGAGGCCTCGGGCGTCTCCGCTCGCTATTCCGAGGAACATATCCCATCCATTTTCGGCACAGTACCAGCGAGAGATATCACGCTTCAGTTTTGCTGATACTGTGAGCACCCAAGACGGGGTTATTCAGACCGTACAACGTTCCGCCGCACCATCGACGGCGAGACCCGTCATTGTCACGCCCACCGAAGCCCAGTTGATGTCAACAGTATCAACAGAAACTCCACAGGATGTTTTCTCGGTGGCCGCTACAGCAAATACATCTCCAACAGTGGAATTACAGGCACCGACACCAGAAGCATCTCCGTCTTTAACACCGACCAGTCTCCTGATGCACCCCTGGCACGAGAAACGCCGTCGCGAGGATAGTACAGATCAAAGGTCCATTGCATCTACGATTAGGCCAGCGGAACGATTGTCTTACACGTATCAGGGGTTTGCATTCCCAGTACCACCCATTCCATCGCCTACTCCTAATGCCACACGGCGATACACAAGCTCGACGTTGGCATCGCCGATTTCTAGCAAGGGAGAAATTGACGGGGAACAGAAGAAAGTGAGGCTGCTGACCTTTGCGTCGACGTTCCGAAACCAATCGAGGGGCGGTGAGAAAGCCAGAGCCTGAGAGTCAGAGGAGCGGCGGTGTAATTACATAATCAGATAGTTATTGAGACTGCGGTGTGAGTCGGTTGACTACGAACCAATGTCCAGCGAACTCTTAAAGCAGATCCAGGCTGGAAAGAAACTCAAGAAGGCAGAGACCAATGATCGCAGTGGACCTGCTCTCGACACTGGCAAGTCTGTCGGCGGCGGCGGCGGTGGTGCACGCGCACCTGCTGTGTCTGCAGCTGGACCCAGTCTTGGCGGTGCTGGGCCTCCTCAACTAGGCGGACTTTTTGCTGGCGGAATGCCAAAGCTGAAGCCTGCAGGGCAAAATAACGCTGGTAAAGTTTTATTTGGGCTCTAAGAAAAGTTTGATTTAAGCAAGACGATGCAGCGAAACCTGCTAATCTAGCGAAACCACCATCGATACCCAAACGAGAGGCGCCTACTCCAGTAAGAACTGCGCCACCTCCAGCACCTGTGCCCCCACCTGCACCTGCAAGAGCTCCGCCACCGCCAGCGAGGAGTGTGCCACCACCGAAACCTTCGCCAGCTGCCCCTCCCAGTAGGCCTGCGCCGAGTTTGCCTGCTCGCACAGCGCCTGTCGTTCCTGAAGCAGCGCCTGCTCGCTCAGTACCAGCCGTTCCAGTGACGGCACCCGCGCCTCCACGCAGAGCACCGCCTCCTATACGGGCTCCCGCGCCTCCCGCGCCTCCTTCACGTCCTTCTCCGGCTCTTCCTTCACGTCCTTCTTCGGCTCTTCCTTCACGTCCTTCTCCGGCTCTTCCTTCGCGGCCTTCGCCAGCCATTCCGCCGCGATTGACTCCAGCCCTTCCTCCTCGAAATGCTACGCCCTCTCCACCACTATCTGCCCCAGTTTCTCGCGTAGTGCCTGCGATTCCCTCTCGTCTTCCACCCACGTCTCCAGTTCGAGCACCGCCCACAACTCCGGGAAGGGCAGCACCACCGCCGCCACCGCCTCGGCCATCTAGCGCAGGTTCCTCGTCTCCTGTGAGAGCGGTCCCTCCTCCACCGCTGGGACGCAGGCCACCACCCGTAGCTAATGGTATTCCAGCACCACCACAGCGCGTCCGCACACTATCTGAAGCAAACCCTGCTCTGCCAGCGCGAACTCCTCCGCCTGTTACACCTGTTCGTTCGAGCCTGGTGCCACCCAGCCCTGCGATAAATACCAGTACGAATCCGACACCACCAGCTCGGCGTGTGGCATCCATCAGCCAAACGAACGGCACGGCGCCGTCTCGTAAGAGTGAGATTTGAATTTAACAGTTTACTTAAAGCAGGATCTAACCATATTTGGTGGTAGTTCCTTCGCCGCCAGCAACGTCTGGTGGGCACACATTTCCAGTGTCAGATTTCCCGCCTCCACGAGGATTTGAAGCAAAGGCGAGAATTTACACGAGTGGACGCTCACGGGGGAGCAATTTTGATATAAAGGGACTGTAGATATACTTACGGGAAGACTACGGAATAATAGGACGTGTTAAATGAGCGAATTAGACAGTCCGGGGAAGGACCGAGGTGTTGTTTGTCAGCAACAAAGTTGACACGTCAGTGCGACAATCTTGTTATAAGCACCAAATTATTCAGACACGTCGTCTCTCCAACCACCATGCGTCTCTCCTCCGTCTCCTCTCCGGTCTGCCTCCTCGCTCTCGCCTCACTCGTTCTCGGCGAGGCTGCCTCTGATGTTCTCAAGCTCAGCTCGGCCTCATTCGAGGAGAGCGTCGCAGGCAGTGACCTCATGCTTGTTGAATTCTTTGCACCTTGGTACGTGTCCTTTTCACAATCTTATCTTTACAATGTTTCTGACCCCTCCTAGGTGCGGTCACTGCAAAGCGCTTGCCCCTCACTACGAGGAAGCAGCCACCGCTCTAAAGGAGAAGAACATTTCCCTCGCATCCGTCGACTGTGTTGATGAGGCCGACCTTTGTCAGTCTCAAGGGGTGCAGGGCTACCCGTATGTGTCATGTCTTTCCCCTTAGTTTCGCCTTTAACGTCTCCGCAGCACTTTGAAAGTGTTCAAAAAGGGTACCCCCACTGACTATACGGGTCCCCGTAAAGCTGATGGCATCATCAGTTACATGACCAAGTTAGTTTGCTCCACCTACATAGTTATTAAATGACTAACCATTGTTCAGGCAATCTCTTCCTGCTGTTTCAGAGGTCAACGCTGCTAACCACGAAGTGTTCTCAAAAGCCGACAAACTTGTCGTTGTCGCCTACCTCCCTACTTCCACGTCTGATCCCGCACCCGAATTCAGCGCCACTGCTGAGAAGCACCGCGACGATTATCTCTTTGGTCTCAGCACTGATGAGGCGGCCGCTGAGGCTGCCGGTATCACAGCTCCCGCTATCGTGGTCTACCGTAACTTTGACGAGCCTCAGTCTGTATACCCCTACCCTGTAGCTGGCACCACTAGCAAAGACCTTGAGGAGTGGCTCGGAGAACTTTCCATTCCCATCATTGACGAAGTCAGCGGTGACAACTATGCCGTCTACGCACAGAGCTCCAAGCCACTCGCCTACCTCTTCCTCGATCCCAGTTCGGAGGACAAAGAAGCCACCATTGATGCCATTAGGCCTATTGCGCAAAAATACAAGTCCAAGGTCAACTTTGTCTGGATAGACGCCATTAAGTTCGGCGACCACGGGAAAGCCCTCAACCTCTTGGAGTCCAAGTGGCCTGCATTTGTTATTCAGGATGTCGCCAAGCAGCTCAAGTATCCCCTTGATCAGAGCGAAGTGTATACTGCCGACACCGCCGACACCTTTGTCGGTGAATTCCTTGCCGGCAAAGTTGAGCCTACCCTCAAGAGCCAGCCCATTCCCGATACTCAGGATGATGCTGTCTACACCCTGGTTGGCAAGTCCTTCGATGAAGTTGTCTTCGATGATTCCAAGGACGTCTTCGTCGAGTTCTATGCTTCATGGTAAGTCTATTGTAACATTGTTGGGTTGACTTTCTCTTATGCCAACTGTTCAGGTGTGGCCATTGCAAGCGTCTCGCGCCTATCTATGAGGCACTGGCTGAGAAGTACTCTGACCGCAAAGGTCTTGTCATGTACGTTAGGATGACCATTCACTACCTCAGAAACAACTCACGCCTTGATATAGTGCCAAGTTGGAAGCACAGGAGAACGACCTCCCCGCTAGCGTTCCTTTCCGTATCTCCGGCTTCCCCACCCTGAAGTTCAAGCCCGCTGGTTCTCGTGATTTCATTGATTACGAGGGTGATCGGTCGGCCGAGAGCTTGGAGGCGTTTATCCAGCAACACGCCAAGAACCCTCTGACACCTGTGGTTGTTGCCGAGCCAGAGGCCCAGGTGCCCATTTCCAACACCAACGCGTCGTCGGAACCTACTCATCACGAAGAAATTCACGATGAGCTCTAAGCACAGTACTAAACAACCTAGTTACAGAAATGCCATGTTTCTGTTGTACCATCGTAACTTACAGTTCTCGCTGATCAAAAATACCCCTTGAGGCCTGATCTAAACGAAAATCGTTGCATTCCGAAAGCAAAAGGTACATAGACGAGATTTAAAAAAATCAACTCCTTTGTGTTAGTTCTCTTTTTGATTTGTAATAGTCAGAGAATGAAAGTCGTACACCAAGAAAACGGCAGTCAAGGTCGGGATGGACCTGCAAGTGATGCACAATTGTTTGCGCACGTTCTGAGAAGGCCGAGCCATACTCTGTCAGTCTTTCTATAAGCCCAGGTAAGGGATCTGCCAATTTATTGCTGGCTTCCTCATCGCGACGAGGATGGCCCGTGTGGACACCCTGTGATGGACAGTTGGTAGGAAGTACATTCTGGCAAATAATGCACCTACCCTTTGCACATCTAGCTCTTGATCCCGCCGTGAAGACTCTGACAGGCAATAGTTATAGAAGTTATCCTGTGTTGAGCATCTTATCAACCATGCCCTGTGTTCAGAGAAGCGCATAAAAGTGTACCATAGCTTCGCGGTATTGCAGAACAGTGGAAAATAATTCCTTGACTTGACTCAATACTGTCTCCTGCGTTAATGTTAGAGAGCCAGGCGCCTTCGTAAGGCAGAAAGCGGCGTACCTCTTTCCCAGTTTTCGAACTCAGAAGGAGCACTTTCTTGGCCATGCGATCCAAGTAAGATTGATGGGCATCTATAAGAGCATCTAGATCCCCTTCTTTCTTGTTTAAGAAGTCGGTCAAGACCTTCCACGAGCATTCGATCACTTCCAAGTGGCAATACGCCTGCATCTGGCGGATGAAGTGGATCATCTCTGCCATGACAATCCTGATCTTGTGCCATTCAAACTCTAATTCTGCAGATCTATGTTAATAACGCAAACCATGTACATGCAAGTATAATGGAGTACCTGGAACACGAAGGAAATTTTGGGCGCCACCAGCTATTCGCATCCAGCCAGCGTTCAGAGCGCCTTCGATACGTTTCATCTGCCATAGATGCCTGAAGAGCTTGAGATAGGTCTCCATTGAGCCCGGATCGAGCACGGTGTCTATCGGCGCATCGACCTTGTACTCCAGGGTGAACACGTCCCAGCCAATTTCGCCATGCGAGTATTCAAGCATTCGTGCGTCGAGTCGTCGCCGCACGTCCAGAGAGTCACGGATAGCATTTGACGACCTCAAAGCAGTGTCTAGATGAGCAGTCAAGTTGTGTCGATACAACGTGTTAGCTGGACGTGTTAAGCTTGATCTATGCAAGGAAACTCAGTCACCACTTTAGGACACGCAAAATGGCAATCACCCCAAAGCTTCCATGAGCCTATCGGCGAAGTCGCCATGTCCCACGAGTAGGTAATTCTTGAGGGCGGAAAGGTGATCCAACAGTTTAAACTTTTCAATGAAGACTTCGAAAAGACGCTGGCTTGCGATCTGATACGCAGTATCAATAGAGCGCTCAAGGCCTGCTATATCGCTGTATTTAAGAGCTAAAAGGCTCAGTCAGTGATGACTACTTGGAAAAGCAGAGGACTTACTGCCTCCTGTGTCACTCATTTTTTCCCGGGTGACGACCCAGTCGCTGTCGTGACAACTATACCGAATAAAGTTGAGACTTTTTCCTGTTGAGAAGATCTGGTGGCCTGTCGTTATCGGTGTTTAATACATAACTCAATCAGACACACCTTTCTACCAAAGGCCTCGCCAACAAACATAGGAAGCATCTCCTTCTGAAATTGGTACTTTGTTTCCCATAACCTCAGGCCGCCTTCCCGTAAACCTGACACCTCGTCCGTGTCGCCACCAAACCCTCCATCGACAGAAAGTTGTCCAATCCCTCCGGCTAGAGAAGAAGGATGTACATATTGAAGGTGTGCCAAGGAATGGTCCAGCGCCACGAAGAACTCCGAGAACGGATCGTAGAGTTCGCCAGAAAAGAGCCATTTGTGAAGGGTGGAAAAAAAGGGTTTTGACACCTTCGGAACTTAACATAAGAGGTGACTCATACAAGATCAGAATGCTCTACCTCTTCTAGTAATTGATCTGTGAATTTTCGCACAAATGGGTCACCGTTGTCGGCATAACCGTGAATAAGATTGACAAGAGCGCCACCGTGGGTATCTGCAGAGGCAACATCAAAATGCGGATGCAGCTTGAATAGAACATACTGACCTCTAGCACCCTCTACACAGACACTCATCATCCTCATGCGTAATCTCCAGTCATTGATCCATACATCGAGTCTACGTAATGTCAAGGACAATGCCTCGCCACCATTGAAAGATGATCCAGCGGTCGGTGGTGTATCCTCTGGCTCTGGAATGGCGGAAGCCATCTGTGTTTCAAGGATAGCAATCAACCGATAATATTCTGTGAGTTGCGATTGCAAATGATGGCAAAGACTTTGCTCAATCATGCCGACGCCTGTCGCAGCCTCAGTATCGCGGACATAAGATTCAATACGGGTGTAAAGATATCCCACTTCCGACAATCGATGAATCAAAGCCTTTGTTGGCGCTGAAATGGTGTATTTCTGGTATGCATGAGAATGAGAGAAGCAAGCAATCAGAGAATTGTCAAGCATACTGAATCATCCGTAAAGACAAGGGTATTGTCTGTACTCGAGCTCTCATGAAAAGAGAACCGAACGTATTTCCCTGATATGCCCTGTAGGAGATATAGTGCGTCACGAAGAAGGAGTGGTTCGGAAAGTTGCAAGACACCTGAGATAGGCGTTAATGTAGGCGCTCAACGTTTGTCATAAGACTTACCCATTTTTATACGATACGCTTTTAACATGTCGGCCTTCGTTTTACCTCGAAGTGCACACGTGAGAGGGGGTTGTACTGGGTTAATTGTGCTGGGAGCTTTCGACTTTCGCGAAGGCGGTGGTGGTGCTAATGAGGGCAGAAAACTGGTAGAGGTTTGTGATTGGTTGGAAGATGCAAGGGTCAAGAGGAACAACACAGAGGCATGTTTCCTCGATAACACAGGCTTGTACTGAGGTCACCATCAGAGCTATACCAATAACGAACCGCTTACCTGGTCCAGAAGTCGTGAGAGAAGGTTCGTAAACTTGAAGGAGCTTGTGCCAGAAGGTGATGATTGGAGCACTAGAAACGATGCTTCTATTGAATCAGTGGACTAAATCCTCTTTGAGTTGATGTTTACAGTGTCGTTTGACTCGATCTGAAAGGTATCCTAAGTCTGGTTCTTGATTGTGGCCAATATGACTAGTTAAACAGCGGTTTATAACGTTCGGATTAGAGACGAATGAACTTGCCTGGTCAAGATTTCACGGCAATGAGAAACAAGTTCATCTCTGTGGGAATGATCGACCCGTGCTGTAGGTACCACAGAAGATACAAGAGATTCGAGAGAAGTTGTTAGAGCCGCCATCGATATAGAGCGACGCAATATAGCGGCTAACCAGGGACTATAAGAGTATGCGGCCAGACGCGTCTAGCGAGAGGTCATGTGATGTCCACTTGACGTTGACGTTGACGCGTATAACTCATGATGCATGATGAGCCCAAGCCTGCTCAAACCTCTCATGAAGGCAATAGTAATTCTTTAATATTCGGACGTTCACTCAAGCATATTGTGTAAATAGTTAATTTTTAGAACACAACGTGGCTCGAGAGAGTCATATCTGATCCAGTTGAAAAATAAGATCCTATTACATTCTCTCTCAATCGCAAGTACGCTGTCGACCGCGAGTATTCATGTCGAAGAAGATTTCAGAGTTTCACTTCTTTGAGACCATCCTTCCAGAAGGTGAAGTATGCTTATCATGGGGAGTCAGTAGTATGATCATGATGAAAAATCGTGAATTTGACATACGTGTAACGCCATCCTCCTGTGTGCAGGATAATTGATCAGTGCGTCTGCAAGCCAAACAAGCGATGAATAGACAACATACCCGATAATTGAGGAGAGCAACGGAGCCATCGACATTCATTGACTCTCCAGTGTACTGAAAACGGATGTTAGCTACACGACCTCATGCAATTATCGCAATAGCCTACAAATTCAAAGTCCTTGAAATTGGCCACGACTTTCTTGGCAAACGCTGCGGCACCCTTTTCAAAAACAGCGACACGATCCGGATTTGTCTTTTGGAGCTCTGTCTTGACGGCTTTCATGTAGCCCTGAAGACAGGTTAGCTGAGTGCAAGTATATCGGAGGGCGATAGAATACTTTGAGGTAGGCAAGGTATGACTTTTTATCAAAGCTAGTCGACTGTAGACGGAAGGAGTAGACGACGTTGTTCACTTGGGCTGCACCATCCTCAAGAGCTTCCTCTGCATCTTCTGCAGACGGGTTGGCACCTGGAAACATGTCAATCAAAGCGTCACTCGACATCAGGTGAAATATATGCCTACCAATATCGACATCTGCGCCAGCCTTAACGGTTACCAACTGGCAATCCACCTCGTAAACGATATCATCGACGACTTTGCTGTGGAATAGAGAGAGCTCTGTGAAAGGATCTAGAAAAGTGGGTAGGGTCACATACAGGGGGAAGGCATCAGAGAACATCTCATCTCCGGATATAATATCGCTGTACAACAACATAGTGGGCAGAGGTTTTTGGGGACGGTGGTTGTCTGGACAAGAGAAAACTTGAGCTGTAATTTCGGATCGATCAATCTTATCGGAGACACCCACGTGCTGACTTAGAATTCCCGGTCCGACTGTCAAGCACGTGCAGCCCTACAGATTTTTTGAAGACACGCACCAGTACTCAGGATGGAGTACCAGCCAGTCGTCGTTCAATCCCATCCTCGACCGTCTACCTCCAAGCACAGTGCAGAATCAAGATATTGGCGGCAGTTCAAGCATCCTGTCTTCGTCAAAGAATATGCACCGATCACGTCAATTCACTTCTCGCCCTCCAAACCACACAGATACGCTGTGACCGCCGCAACCAGAGTACAGATATACGCACCTCGTACACAAAAAATCACCAAAACAATATCACGATTCAAAGATGTTGCCCGCAGTGGCAGCATCCGGCAAGATGGCAAACTCGTTGTGGCTGGTGATGATAGTGGTCTTGTGCAGGTGCCAACAGAAACTGTGGTTTTCATGAAATAGCGGCTAATTTCAGACAATGTTCCTAGGTTTTTGACATAAATTCTCGCGCGATTCTTCGTACCCTCGATTCCCACAAACAGCCCGTTCATGTTACAAAATTCTCGACGCTGTCGCCCACCCAGATTTTGTCATGTTCGGACGATACTACGGTCAAAATCTGGGATGTGCCTTCTCAATCTACGGTTTCCACTTTCACGTCACATACGGACTATGTGCGCTCTGGTCAAATATCAACGACCAACCCCCACCTTGTTTTAACCGGGTCCTATGATTCTACTGTGCGCTTGTTCGACTCGCGTTCTGGTAATTGTGAGATGGTCATGGGAGAGAGCTCGACTGCTGGTGCTGCCGGAAGTGCTCCAGTTGAACAAGTCCTCATGTTTCCATCTGGAACTGTTGCGCTATCATCAGCGGGCCCCATAATTCGTGTTTGGGATATAGTCTCTGGAGGTCGTTGTATACGCGCTATGTCGAACCATCAAAAAACAGTCACTGCCCTAGCATTTGATTCTAATGCGGGTCGCCTTCTGACTGGTGCCCTCGACCAAATGATCAAGGTTTACGATGTGAGCACCTACAAAGTTGTTCACACCATGCGATACCCCGCCCCAATTTTGTGTCTTGCAATATCAGTATGTCCTTGTTACTGGAAAGCTTCGTCGGCCCCTCACTTTTTTATTTAGCCAGATGAAAGCCATTTAGTTGCAGGCATGTCAGACGGCACTCTTTCTGTTCGTCGGCGACAAGTAAAAACGGCGGAGGGACCGGCTAGTGATCCATTGCGTTCCAGCACTTTTGAAGCCTTTCTTGGTGCTTCTCATCCAGGACTCGGGGAAGGCGCCACACGTGGAAAAGTTCAGGCGAAAGCCTTGGGTTCTATTGACGAACTTCGGATAGAAAGCAGACGAACAAAAAGACTCAGGGATTACGATAAGCTTCTAAAGAGCTTTAAATATTCGGCTGCCTTGGATTCAGTCTTGCGCAAGGTTCGTTGCAGCCGAGTTCTGAAAGTGGAAAGTTTCTAAATAACCAACAGCAAGTCCCACCGACGACTACATTTTCCCTGATTCAAGAACTTATCCACCGTGATGGCCTAAAAACAGCGTTATCTGGCCGCGATGATGTACTGCTCGAGCCTGTCCTTCGACTTCTAGTAAAATATGTGGCCGATCCTCGATTTGGAGAAATGGTGTGCGATATTGCGAGCATCGTGATCGGTATGCTGTTTTTTTTCTCAACACTAAATTGTCTATTGAATAGCCACTAAATCACCGACAGAGATGTACAGCTCGATATTGGGCCAATCACCGTTGATCGACTCTCTTTTCCTACGACTACGAAAGAAAGTAGCAGCAGAAATTCGGTTCCAGAAGGAGCTTGTCAAAACCAAGGGTGCCTTGGGAATGATATTTTCGTCTTCAGTAGCTGTTAATGGGACCTAGTCGTCTCAGAATGCCATATACTTCTGTTTGTATCCTCGTTGACTGATGGTAATCAACGCATTATCCAAAATTGGGGGTGTCCAAGGCAGCAATTAAAGCCTCTAAGATCTCCTTCTGTGATGGCGAATAATTGTCGTCCTCGTCTGCTGGTTGGGTTTCTGGTGGATCATCTACATTTTCATGGAATATTCGCAGCGTCTGCACGATGTCCTTCAGTGATTGGTTTTGCCTTTGTAGCATTCGTAAAGCATGTGTCCGAACCTGAAAGCAAACGGTCACTAGCTGATCAGATGTGCAGGCCAACTAAGAGTAACGTACACCATCGTCTTCCATGATGATCCAAGCTAAAATGTAATCCACGTTTTGCAGAGTAAATAATCCGCCATCAAGACGTCGTAGATACCAGATGGCTTCCAACTCTAAAAGCTCCTCTTCATCAGTGATTTCCTAGTGGAATTCAGCATTGAGCCTAGATAACCACGACCTATATCACACCTTTCTCTCTGCCGCGATCTCCGCCTCAGAGGCTTTTAAGCGAGTACGAGCACCATCTCTGATCTCCAAAAGTTTGTCAACCTTCTCATAATCGGATTCAACAAACTTGGCAAGGAGTCGTATTCTTGCGGGCGAATCAGACGCGATGTTTGATAATAACGACGAAATGATGCCTAAAATGTGGCCCGTATCCTCTGATGGAGGAAGGTTGGTCATTGACTTCTGCTTTTTTGAACCCTGGGGACCTCAAAATCTTAACACGGCACCATAGCGTGGCATGTTGTACCGCACCTTGCCCATTAAAGCCGGAAACAGTGTTTTGAGGCCAGAAGCCTCCACGAAAGCTTCGCAAATCGCAGAGCCTGCAATACCCGACATGGCATAGTCCAACACTTTAATGGATCGTGATTTGGCTTGCAATTTTTCTCTGGTGAAAGTCAGTCAACTTACAGTGGTTTGGGAGTTGATCATACTCACTTCATCATCAAGACCATGAGATCAGCCCCCTCTGCTGCAAGGAACTGAGCTTTCACTGGGGTTTCGTTCAAGGCCGAACAAAGAGTATCAAAGATGTTCTCCATGAATTCCAACTCGTCGGCATTGCCAGGATCATGGCGACGGTATAGCTGAAAGTCAATCAATTGGGCTGCACATACGTATCATGTATCCACACACCGAAAGTGTTTTGAGAGTGGCCTCAACGCCGTCCTGTTTCCCAAATTCTTGTCTGTTTTTGGGGTTATCTTGCAATAGGATGGAAAGAAGTTCAGCGGAATAACCACGGTTTTCGTCATGTCCCTTCGCTTGTACACGCTTCAAAAGCCAACTCAAGATCGTGGTTTTTTCCACAAGCTTAGTTGATAGTTGAGGATTGAAACCCAGAATATTCTCGAAAATGCCTGTGGTTCATTGATTAACCACGACTCTAAATTATATCATAAACAAATGTCCCACCTAATATATGAAAGACCCCTTGCCGATCCGACTCTTCAGTTTCCTTCAGACGAGAAAGATTGTCAACCAAGAGTTCGAGGATCGAATTCTCCAACTTTATAAAGCATTAGAAAATTGTTGCTGCTTGGAAAAAGGTAGACTTACCAGACCCTCGATGAGCATTTTCAGTACTTCTTCAGCGGTTTCCTCCGAGTCTTCATCCTCATCCTCATTTCCAACATCCTCGTCAGTAAGTTCGTGAACAAGTTCCACCACGTCAATCACGATGTCTGCGTTTTCATGCGCAAGAAGTCCAACAAGAGACTTCACGGCATCAGAGCGTACGAGCTCCGGGTAAGCGAGCACAGGAACCTGTGCTAGAGGTAGAAGTGCTTTGATAGCACTATCAAGGTCGGCTTCAGAATCTATGAATCTAATGTGTTCGTCAGTCTAAGTACCGCGAGACCTTTTGCTCTCACTTGGTTGGGTCGTCTGGATATTTGGACCGTAGGTCCTGGTTTTTGTTCATAGCGCGTTCAAACCGAAGAAGCATTCGACGAATGGCTGTAATGGATAAGCCTTCCGACTACCAAGTTTCTATATCAGTAGTGCATTAGAATGACCACTGCTTGAACTTGAGGGCTCACATCGTCAAGTGCGCTCTCCCCACCCGCGCTTTCGAATATATTGAGGATCTCCTTCTGCTCTGCCGTCAATCCACCTCCAAAGAAGCGACCATCTTCGTCCTCCTCAGCAAAGTAGTCTGCATCTCCGCCAGGCGCGAAGTCGCGGTCCATGTCTACGTCCTCCTCGTCCTCGACTGTCGCGACGCGACTTTTTCCTTTTCCATTAGGCTTCAGAGGTTCAGGGGAAAGTGACTTGCGTTCCGGAGCGGGGAAGTCCATCTTCATCTTCTTCAACATATCAGGAGTAGGATTATCTGGCATTTTCCTCTTCATCCCACTGACAGGAAGCTTTGGAACCTACCGGGCCAGATGGGTCAGCGCTTTCTAATATTGAAAGAACCGCAGTAGTCCTACTCACCTTGAACAAATTATCAATATCCATGGTGTTTTAAATGCCAGTTCGAAGAGTAATGGGCTACCCAAACAGTTACTTCAAGAGTTACTTGACAGAAGGTGTATTGTTGGTGCTCCAAGTGTGAGGAATCAGACCGTGGGAAGCAAAGACCCAAATTGCCATTCAGAGTGCTAATCCTCGATCCCCTCAATCTCACTTCGTTTCAAAATACGGCGTGCTTTACATGGCCCTCGTAAGTTCTCTGGAATAATTCTACTTGTTTATGACAATGACTCTATAGTCAGTCGACAGACACGGTTGGCCATAAAAGGGTCAATTTTATGTGAATCAAATAAAAACAAAGGTCCAAGTCAACGCAGATTCCGCCGCCCCTTACTGCGAAACGGGGTCATGAAATTATGATAAAGCAACTTAAGCGACATAAAATGACTGACATAGTCACAAAAGAAACTGACCAAGTAAAGGCGCGATGTATGGGGTACTCGCGATGGTAGATGAGCAATGGCAGTCTAGGTATACAGGGAACATGAACATACACGACGATTGTGGCCATCCTATCACCAATATCTACAGTTCAGTAAGGTTTGTGTCGGTTCTTCTTCAAGTCCTGTTCAAGCTTCTTCGCTTTTCTATGGCCGATTTCCACCGGGCGTATGGCACCGTCATCCGCTTTCTTGAGCTTAATAGGACGATTACCCACATACTTGCCTAGTTGAAACATTCAGCATGATGTTGGCGAATAAGAAGAACAATCTTACCATCCATTTCTTTCCAAGCCTTCAAAAAATCTTCTGGATCAGAAAAGGCGACGAACCCATATTTGGCCTGTGATGGATGATTCAACAAAAGTGCCTGCCTGCAGGGGCTGAAGGAAGCGCTAACCTTCTGGCTGAGGCGGTCACGAATAACACGAGCCTTGGTGAATGATGAATACTTGTTAAATGCGTTGGAAAGAACATCGTCAGACACATCATTGCTAAGATCGCCTACGAACAGTCGAAACCAGGCTGTAGAAATATGAGTGAATGCTTGTATTAGCTTGTAGATGACTCACCTGGGTTCCATTCCAACAATGTTTGGTCCTCCCAGACCTTGCCTCCTCCTTTGCGAAGGACTGTCGTTCGCTTTCCACCTTTTGCAAGTTTCCCACCAGCACCACCACGCTTATCTATCATCGCGCCGGGTACATAGACACTCTGTTGTGCAAGTATGCCGACATCGTATTCATATGCATTTGCTGGGACAGGTGCACTGTGCGAGGAGCCACTGGGATGCGAAAAGGAAGGTTGATAGGGCTTGTAATAAGGATTGACATCGTATCCGGCCTGTTGCTGCTGCTGATACTGGTATTGGTACTGCTGGTGAGGATCCATTATTGAGGGGAAAACTGAGGATTATGACTGATTCAGACTGAAGCGGTGCAAGGAGGTCGCGGCCGCAGAGATATGGTCACGTAAGCAAATGTCCCGATTTGGACATTGTCCTCAATCGTGAAAGTTTCGTCGTCTGCTCACCGTTGCCTCCAGCCCCCTCCTCCTCCTCAAGGTATGTCCCTATATGCTTCTTCGTTTGCATCCTGTACATGCAGTATTGTCCATTGGCGAGGTTTTTCTGCCTGGCATGAACTCTGTTGTGCTGGATGGACTTGTCGACTTGTGGATGTCAACTTGGGTTGGTCCTAACTTTTCCCTCCAGATATGCCATTCGTCAAAAAGGTCAAGTCCGACGCCTACTTCTCTCGTTTCCAGGTCAAGTACCGCAGGAGGCGTGAAGGAAAGACCGATTGTACGTCTAAATGTTCTTATGCCAATCCATCTCAATAACACGTTGTTCAAGACTATGCCCGCAAAAGGCTGGTGACCCAGGCGAAAAACAAATAGTGCGTGTGGTGTCGTCTTGGTTTAATTGACACTCCTTTAATCATTTTACCCCAGCAACGCGCCCAAATACCGCCTTGTTGTCCGCTTCTCCAACCGTTTCATCACCGTCCAGATCGTCTATGCTCGTCTGCAGGGCGATTTTGTTCTCACTGCCGCAACATCAAAGGAACTCCCAAGATATGGTATCAACCACGGTCTCACTAACTGGGCCGCAGGTAATTATCATTCTTCTTGTTGCGCACTCTCTCTTACGAATTCTTGTAGCATATGCCACCGGCCTCCTCTGCGCCCGCCGCGCTTTGGCTAAACTTGGCCTGGCCGACAAATACGAGGGTGTTGTTGAGGCTGACGGAACCTTCCAGGTGACCGAAGTTCTGGACGAAGAAGATGCCCCTCGGCCTTTCAAGGCCTTCCTCGATGTTGGCCTCAAGCGCACGTCGACTGGTTCCCGTGTTTTCGGCGCTATGAAGGGTGCCAGTGATGGTGGTATCTTTGTTCCTCACTCAGAGAAACGTTTCCCCGGATACGACCCCGAATCTAAGGAGTTGGATGCCGAGACATTGAAGAAGTACATTTTCGGTGGTCACGTCGCTGAGTACATGGAGAGCCTTGAGGAGGAGGATGACGAGAGGTTTGAATTTGTTGACGTCTCCCTGAGCACTTCTGATAGCCTATTTTAGGTTCAAGAAACAGTTCTCAACCTACCTTGCTGATGGCGTTGGCTCGGAGGATATTGAGGAGATCTACACCAATGCTCATGCTGCTATTCGGGAAGATCCTGCTTTCAAGCCTACCGACAAGTCTCAAGACTGGAAGGCTGAGAGCGCCAAATACCGCTCTAAAAAGCTCACTCATGCTCAACGCCAAGAAAACATTGCCGCCAAGATCGAGAAATTCAGGGCGGGTGGACAGGACGAGGACGACGAGGACGACGAGTAGATTTATTTCCCTGCATGATTTCTACTCTCTTTGTATGTCCATACTATGTTTTATGCATTCTATGCATATCGCCACACATCACAGGCCATCTCTTTCTCTTGATTTGCCAGATGTATCTGGGCCTCCGAATTTTCTCGTGGAGTGAAAAATAATGAACGAATGTGATGTATTCTTAGAACGACGCCAAGGCTGTTGCATTGGTAATGACGTGTTCTATCCAAGAGAGTAACGGTTCCATCGTCTGTGCGGAAGAATATGTATCGACTTCACCCTGCTTTGTAGTCTTCTTGTGAAATCGAAATGCGAAACAATCGATGGTGAAGTTTTTGCCAAATGAGATGCGGAAGTTTCTTGGAGAAGTCAGCAAGAGAATAGGCGGCAAAAACTTGAGACGACCACGTACAAAACACAACCCTCCCATCTGCCAACACATCTGCTCAAGTCGACAAACCACGTTCCACCCACATTCTCGCACAATTCCCGACCACGATCGCAGATTCTCTGTAGTAGACATCTCTCCACTTCATCGCTCAACAATTGGCACAGTTGTGGGATTGATGATATGGTAAGTGTCGCTTGCGGGAGATGCGCAGTCAACGACGACGGGGAAAGGAAAGTCAAGCGAATTGTATGCCTTGCCATTCAAATTTAGTTATATACATCTTATCTTGCAAAGCTAAGACACGCACCGATCGTCGATTCTGAGAACAGCTTCACCGCCAATGACTGCACCGGTACTGCTTTCGAGGAATTGGACAAGTTGGCGACCTGTTTCTCCAACTGGGCCGAAGCGCAAAGACGAGGGGATACCCACAGCACACAATGCTGCAGCCATTTTATCTATTTCTGACTTGATTCGTTCACAAAAGACTTGGTACTGCAGAAGATCGATGACAGGTTGGAGGATCAGGGGAGGGTGCGGAGTGTCCCCTGGAGCGCGAATGACACCCGCCGTACCAAGTCTTTGTGATTGTGAAAACCCGTGCCTTCGCAAAAGAAGTGCATGGAGGGCAAAATATATCAGATTGCACTTTTCTCTGCAGATGTCGTCGGACGAGTCGCTGGGGGCTGCATCATCTTCAAGCTGGCCAATGAAGAGAATCAGTCGTTTGTCAAAACAAAACCAAAAGATCATTTAGCCTACCAGTTCAAATTTGAGTTCTGTGCCATGAGCTGCGTCAATGACGATGAGCCTTTCTGAAACTCTAGCAGAGGCAGTTGGCAAATTGCCAGCTTCTTGAACGAGAAGAGAAAAAAGTTCTTGCTCAACGGCCTCTTGTTGTGCAACTTTCAATGCGCCCTCCAGGCTTTGGGCATCGACGTTAACTGGTGTGTTATGAGAGGCAACAGTGACACCCTCCGGGCCAGTCACAGAAACAGAGACACGCAAGCGCGTGTGTTGTCGGTGCAGAAATACAAGGCCATGTGAAGGTGTCTCATCGTTGGCCATGCGTGCAACAGCCTGTAGCCGAAACAGGGCAGGAGCTGTAGATGCAGTCATAAGCAACCATCATACCGCAAGGTTTGAACAGACGAACATTCTTCAAGTCCGTATGAGATGAGAAAATCCTTAGCAGTCCTGTCTGCTCCCTTTCCGGTTGCAGAACCAAACGGCAGAGGAGCGGGATTCAGCCCCCAATTAGCTCTTCGGACCTTGAGAGCGTCGACCCAGTATTTCTCTCCTTTTATCCTGCTTCTTTCCATACTATCTGCGGCGGATTTAAAAACATTGGAGGCTTTGCGTAGCGCTTCATCTTTGCTGCCAATGGTGAGTTGAGCATTGAAGGCTTGTACAGATACCACCGGAGGCGGCTTTATAACAACTGTGGCGGAAAGGCTGGTTGACGTAGTTGCAGACTGAGCTTGAGAAGACGACAGAAGCGACGCCAAGAGGTCTCGGGCGAGCGACATCTCTCCTAGCGACGTACTGTCATTGTTGGGTTGCTTTCTAGAGGTCAACGACCTTTACACTTACAATAATTGAGGTATTATCTCCGCCCGCATTTTGAACAATTCTTCTACACTCATAGATAGCACACCTTCCACTTCTGCTTCGGCGCTTTCTGAACCGTCGGAGTCGTCTGTGTCTATATCTTCATCGATAGGTCTTTCCTTCAATTCATGTCCTTTTGTCCTATCGAAAAAATCGACTCCGCGTTCGATGAAGATGCGCCTGAGGTTATCTCCTAAGATTTTCGTTGAATTTTCCTTGCTTATTTTCAATGTTGGGAGACAAATATGTAAGACTAAAGAATATTACCAACTTTTCGTAGACATGCTGTCCGTCCGGAGTGATGTCCAGGAGAACTGGTATAGGATCGCCATTGTCATCTTTATAGGGCCTCTCGAGCGACAACTTGATTTGTGTAAAACAGGGCACATCTGAGTCCATCAGACGATGGTGGTTTAGTGGAAGAATTGATCGACAGCCACAGGGACAAAGTTCTTGGGGTACAACCCATTGAGTTACCGGATCACCGGGCCTATCATATCAAAACCATTCTGCCTCGAGTCAGGAGTTTAGCTCCAACTTCAAATTTTACCCTACGCCTTGATCGCTGAGCGCAAGATGGTCAAGCCGCCAGGACATGCATCCTCCCAGTTTGTATCCTCTTCTAACCCTCCGTCGGCTGTAAAACGGAAGAAATTTGAGGATGAGGACGTAGGCGTGCTCTCTTCAAAGAAACAACGTACGAGAGTCAGGTACGACAAGAAAACATTGCCATTCATGTTATCTCAAGTCGTATCTCAGCTTTTCCTGCGGGGAATGTCATCGACGTAAACAAAAGGTGCGAAATTTGGTGATTAATCATAGTTTTCCCTAAGTAATCGATCCTTTCAGTGCGACAGACAAGTTCCCTGCTCGCATGTACGTTCTTCCATGTATTCTCTTTGCATGCAGACCCGAACTAACTTTGAGTAAGTGCGTAGCACGGAAAGTTCCAGACCTATGTAAAGCCTATACTCCTGGAAAAGCCGACCAGGACCTGAGCGTTCGACTGTCAAGGCTGGAGCATATTATCGAGATGGCCTTGCCCCAGTATTGCTTCCCTGGCACACCACACTCTTCTGCAAATGCATCAAACTCGCGCAGGCGTTCCGTTTCTGACGGGGATGATGATAGCCCTTCACAGACGGATGACCAGGACCCTAGCGGTGGGACTTTCCAAAGTGGGAAATGGTACGGGAACAGCGCCTCAGGGAGCGTTGCCCCTGCGTCTGTAATCGAGCAGGTATGTACATGCTCCTGATGGAACTATATCTGATCTTATATTCATAGCTACAAAATGTAGGCCGTTCAGTTCCTGAGCTTAGTGAACAGGGCTCTTCACGGCGTCCGCCTGATTCGAGAAATTTTGATTTGACCCAAGTCGCGCTCCCTGGGCATCATTTACCTGCCGCTGGAGATGGGCAGTCCTTGATTGAGGAAGACATGGAACCCTCCGCCGCCGATAACTTAAAATCTCTTGTTCAAGAATGTGGAGTCTCTCCGCACAAGATATCGGAGCTATTACAAGAACTTCCTCCGTCAAGAACATCGGACGTTTTGATTGACTATTACTTTGCTTCAGTGTAAGCTCCTTAACGGCATTTTTGAAAAGAAAAAATCGTCTAACTTCACCAGAAATTGGACTCGATATCCTGTTTCAGAACGAGATTTTCGACTTGCGTACGCATCCGTTTCCGCACATGGCCGCGATGGTCTAGGGGCTACAAACCCTCACGACGTTCGGTTTCTACCTCTCCTGTTTGTAGTCCTCGCAATAGCTGTCCGGTTGGCTCCGGAGCATATTGCTGGTGATGCTCGAAACCGGCGGCTCACCTCACTGCGTTACTACTGGTCTTGTAAGTTTGTCGCAACAAATCTTCTCTCTAACCAGTTGCTCACCTAACCCCAGCTAGACGTTCGCTTTTGATTGCAGCTGCTATCCAACCAGATTCATTGGACATTGTGTTGACTCGATTATTGGTAAGGCATCCCATGCACCCATGCCTGATTCTATCCTGAAGGAAAGATCACTAGAGTGCCCGTTTCCTGACGTTCGATCGTCGAATTACCGAATGCTGGAGTCAGTTGGGTGCTGCCGTGCGAACTGCGCAGGCTCTGGGGCTACATCGCGATGGCTCGACTATGGTATGTTATAACATGACCTGACCGATTCTTTTGACTGAAATGATTTTCAGGGCTTAGATGCGGCAAAGGTCGAATATCGCAGACGGATATGGTGCGTCCCTTTATATCTAACAACGTGAGGGTTGATTGAGGGTTGCCTGTTAGGTCATATCTCTATCATGCCGACCGCTCCTATGCTTTAGTCCTTGGACGACCTAATTCGATTCAGGACGATTACACGTCCACGAAGACACCTCTAAACATCGATGACGAGACTGCATCCCCTCAGCCCATCGAAAGCCCACCTTTGTCCTCTCCAACGCCGATGACGTTTGTCATCCTTCGTCATCAGCTCGCCAAGATCATTGGTCGAATAGTCCACCATTTCCAACAGGTCCGGGACAAGAGCTCTTACTCTGAGGTAGGCGCTCTCGACGACGAGCTCCTCAAATTCGTCACTCGTCTGCCACCACACTTTGCTCTTAAACCTGACACCTCGTTGGACGACAAAGAGAAATACATCCCTGTCCACCGTTTCCTTTTAATCACCGAGATCCTGTTCGTTAGGATCAGTCTTCATCGACCTTACATTCTACGACGTTTGGGTAGCGATCGTTATGCTCGCTCTCGTGCGGCATGCTTCGAATCAGCTATCAAGGATTTTGAAGTACGGCAAGGCTTCAGAGAGGTCATGCCCAAGGAGACTCGTGAATCTCTCAGTAACGCCTACAGAGAGTTTCAGACCGCTATGGTTAGCGGGATTTATCTAACCCTCGAACCACGTGGGCAAGATGCTCCTGCTATGCGTGCTATTTTGGATGGCTTCATAAAAGATCATGACGCGATGGGGGAGATGGATGAAACAACCCGTAGAGAACTCAAGACCATTGAATTTTTGCAAGCCAAAGCCTCGCAGGTAGAGAACCAGGGACACCCTACGCCGAGTGATGATGCCCTCGTCACCAGTAGTGAACACCAAGCGCACCTTCTGTTGGGGTTACAACAGCCCTCAGCTTCATCTACTCCACGGCCATTCCCGTCGTTATTGAGCATATCATCCCTAGATCTATCGCAATCCCCTCCAACACATTTCACTCCTTCTGGACATATAAATCAGTCCCCGACATTCCAACGATTACAACAGACATCGCCAGAATACGCACAATCTCCGACAGGTTCAGGAAGCCCGAATACAGAGGAGGAGTCTGCAGCACAGCAGTTACTTGACCACTGGTGCAATACTGTCAGTAATGCGCCAATAGATGCTACCGGGGACGGTATTCTATGGACGGGGCCGAGTGCGACTGATTTTACAGGTTGGGGGGTTGGAAACAACCAAATGATTGGAACGGACCCACGGCTACTAAATGGTCTTGATGGTTCAGACTGGAATTATTGGGAAGCGTTGGTCAACCAGATACAACGAGCTCCGTAACATCAGGGACCCTTGGAGGAAAAAAAAAATAACAATTTTTGTGCGCTGGCTGGGATTCAGGTAGTCCTAACGTATTCTAATTTTTGTGTCACTCTTCTAAGGAATGTTTTTAAATTTACATAACACGTTCTGGAATACATAGTACTAATTGTACTGCGAAATGGAAATTGAGGGCTTGTGGTGGAGCTACTACTAGTGGCGCGGCAAATGCATTAGTCAGCCAGCCGGCAATGACCGGTTCAGTCCGACTGGGTAAACTTTTGCTGGGCTAGACGTTTAATATGCAAACAATCAACCGATTTCTCTATGGTCCGACCCCAGAAGAAAAGGTACGGGCATGGCAAGCAAAGCTACGAGCAGAGAGCCGACAGCTAGATAGGGAAATGAGGCAGGTTGGGACTCTTATCAGACTGCCTTGCAAACTTTCATTATCTTTTATCCGTAGCTCGATCAGGCGACAAGCAAAGCCCGACAGACCGTGAAGCAATTGGCTACCAAGGGTGATGTCAAGTCCGCACGTATACTCGCGAAAGAAGTCGTGAGGAGTAACAAACAGAAAGATCGGCTGTCTGTGAGCAAAGCTAGACTAGGCTCCATTGGCACTCAATTGACGCAGCAAATGGGTAAGTGTACATTATCTTGATGATTATAATGAGCTCACTCGGAACTGGTAAAATAGCCATGGTCAAAGTGACAGGATCTCTTCAGAAGTCGACGGAAATCATGAAACTGTCGAATGCTCTTGTGAAGCTTCCTCAGATCAGCCAGGCAATGCGAGAGATGAGCATGGAGATGACGAAGGTAACAGCGTGCGTACAGCTTCCGGTATTATGACCCTTATTATACCACAGGCAGGAATTATGGAGGAGATGCTCCAGGACACTCTGGATATGGACGAGGATGAAGAACTTGAGGAAGAAGCGGACGCCGAAGTAGATAAGGTCTTATTTGAATTGACAGATGGCAAACTTGGAGAAGCCGGAGCAGTTGGAACTGGTCTACCGGTATGTCTATCTACTTTATTATTACTAGCGCTCGTTTCTCAACCAGGCATGTGGCAGACACTGGAGGAAGATGAGGTAGAGAAGAATATGGAGAGACACAGGCAACAACTCAGTGCACTGCTGAGTTAATTCCTTCTAGTTTTTTTTTTTTGTTTCCGGTTGTGGGATCTATGTAAGTACAATAGATGTGAATTATACTAAGTATACCACTTGGCGACTGGAATGATTTCCTTCCAGTTTTTGTATTGTTTCTGGTATATGATCTAAGTACAATAGTATACTAAACCACTTGACCACTTGGCGACTTCCTTCTAGTTTTTGTATCGTTTCTGGTAGGATCTATGCAGGTACAATATATGTACATTATAACTGGCAACTCGCTCTCGTCGGATTTCGGAGTATCGGAACGGAGTATGTTTTGTCAATATGACCAAAGACGGGTCACGGAATCTCATCGCGTTCACGTGGATACTGGTCGGGTTCGGGAGGAAACGCTGTTGCCGATCGAATTTTATTTCTTACACCCACCATGTTCAAGTCTCGGTCTCTTGCTACGTTTGCGTTTGCGCAGGGCGCACTCAACCGCTCTTACGTTAGTTGCTTGCAATTCCTCTCCCTTCCAAAACTTACGCATATCAGGCTGTCCGCAAATACGCCTCTGCAGCCCCAACAGCTGCCTTTGCTGGTAAAAAAGGTAGCAATGTGAGTTTCGTGCATGCTAGTTCTCTATCATTCTTCTCACTGCCTTTAAAGGGAAAATATACCGTTACCCTTATTCCTGGAGACGGTATGATCTCAATCAAATCCGCCTGAGCATATTTAATCGGATATTAGGCATTGGTCCTGAGATCAGCGAGTCTATAAAGGACATTTATGTCGCTGCCGAGGTTCGCTGTTGCCTTCCGCTCAAAATTTCTTTGCTAATATGTAGGATAGGTGCCCATTCAATGGGAAGAAGTTAGTGTAACGCCCATTCTCAAGGCTGGTAAAACTGTCATCCCCGACAATGCGATACAATCGGTCAAGCGCAATACTGTCGCCCTCAAAGGTAACCTCATTCGCATGTTCAGAGCTTGTCATACTCAAACACTTTCTCAGGCCCCCTTGCCACTCCCAGTTCGTCTGTTCGATTTCTCTCAGTGGTTTTGCCTCACCTGTCAATTCAGTCGGAAAGGGCCATGTTTCTCTTAACTTGACTTTGAGGCGAACTTTCAACCTTTTCGCCAACGTCAGGCCCTGTGTTTCTATAAAAGGATTCAAAACACCATACGATGATGTCAACACCGTTCTCATTCGGGAGAACACCGAGGGCGAATATTCCGGTATTGAACATGAGGTGGGCCATTGCAATTGCCTTACGACGAAATAAATTGACCTCTAGGCAACAGATAGTTGATGGCGTCGTCCAGTCTATCAAGCTCATCACATGGGACGCCTCCGAACGGGTTGCTCGTTATGCCTTCCATTATGCCCAGTCAAGTGGAAGAAAGCGCGTCACTGCCGTGCACAAAGCCAACATCATGTTTGTCTCTCGTCGTTCTTCGTGACTCCTGAGAGAACTAATCCGAGCGAAGGAAAATGTCGGACGGAATGTTCTTGTCGGCATGTCGGGAAGTTTCGAAGGATTTCCCTGACGTGAAGTATGACGAAGATCTCCTGGATCGTGTTTGCCTCCAGGTCAGTAGTATGTATCCTCCATTATCTTTGGCGATAAACCATTCCACACAGATCGTCACCAACCCGAGACCTTACTCGGATCGCGTCATGGTTATGCCAAATCTTTACGGTGATATTCTCTCCGACATGTGCGCTGGCCTCATTGGTGGTCTGGGCCTCACGCCGTCTGGTAATATTGGACGGGTAAGTATTTAACGCCCTTGATATCGTGTTTTCTTCTCCTGACAACGGCATCAGGATGCATCTATCTTTGAAGCTGTCCATGGTTCCGCCCCTGACATCGCAGGTATGTATGAGCAATTATTCTTGGACCATGTTAATCGGCAATGGTCCCTTTAGGCAAGGGCCTGGCTAACCCTACTGCGCTCCTCCTCTCCTCTCTCATGATGCTGAGGTTAGTGCTCATCTATATCCATGCCTCGATCCTTGCGCTTATCGGCCATCAACAGGCACATGAACCTGTATGAGCATGCAGACAAGATCGAAAAGGCTGCTCTGGGTGTAAGTGCGCTCTCACCTTGAAGCATCAGCTCAACTGACGCCTATCGGACAGACCATCGCGGAGGGCAAGACAATCACCGGTGATCTCGGTGGCAAGGCGTCAACATCGGAGTACACACAGGCCATCATTTCGAGGCTTGGAAAGGCATAGAGCATAGAGTATCCTAGCGCACTTTGTAGAAGACATACATAATGAGTATGAGCTGGGCGCTGGACTGCGTTCTTGGCATGATATGCGAGGCGTGTCGCATCAGAGATCTGAGCTCGTGGGAAGGTCACTCAACACTACTCCGGATTGAGTCGGTGTTGGTGACCATCAAGTGTCCTTCATTTCACCACCACACCGATAACTCCCATACGCACTCTTTCCTCTCACTCGCCCCGCAGGGCAAAGCCTTACCAGTACCGCCTTCCACGTATGTTGTTCTGACTTGCACACGAGCCTGTGGCTCAACATTCACTCCATCAGACACCATCCACTTGACCAACGAAATTCAAAACACAAAAAGATATCAAAACTCTATTAAACTACGTTACGAACGACATGACCGACGAATACACGCCACAACCCCAACCGCCGGCCAAGAAGGACGAGAAGAAGCCTTCATCTGCTTCTGGCAACAACCGTGCCAACAAACGCAATGTCTCGAACTCTTCCGGTGCCAAACCGGCGGGTGCCGCGCCAGCTCAAGCTCCCCGACCCTCTTCTAGGACCAGCAATGGCAGCAGGAAGGCGGGGGGAGCGTCGCAGCCCGAATCTGGTTCCGAGTCCGCAGTAAGGCGACCATCTGAGACTGGGAAAAAGCCAGATCAACAGCGCAAGCAGAGTCAATCTGGTAATGGCCGGGGGCAAGCCCATCGCAAAAGCCAGCCATCTGCTTCTCAAGGAGGACGTAATAACACCTCCAGAGAAGCAAGTGGAGTCAAACAGACATCTCCCCCGCCCACCCAGGGCAAGGAAGCCAGCGACGCCCTGTCTTCGCTTCAGAGAGTCATCGCGGACCTCAAGACCACGTCTCCCGTTCAGCAGCCTACCACTCACAACGGCTTTGCTATAGCTCAACCTCAAGTCAATTCTAACCTGGCTTCCAACGCGCCTGTCTTCCAGCCGGGTGCTGCCGCTTACACAGGAGGTAGCCTCGCCGATGCCAAACACCGCAAAGCTGCATCTCTCAATGTTGGTGGTCTCTCTGGGAACTTCAACTCGTTCTCGCCGCATTTGGGTGCGATGATGGAGGATGCCGAAGATGGTCCTGGTGGCGCGTCTTTCGAAGAAGGCGAAATTCTTGATTACCGCAGACACCAACCTCGTTCCCAGTCCCAGTCCCAGTCCCAAAATTTCATGGCCCCTCGCTTTGCCGCTCTCGCAGCACAACAGGAGCAGGCTGATTCCGTAGGCCCGACCGGGAGGCCACAACTTGCTCCAGGTTTCATGTTTGGGGCTCGTAAACGTGGCGGTGGCCCTGCAGGGCCGCCCATCAACGAGGAAGATGTAGGGTTTCAATTCCCTCAACAACAGCAACAGCCCAGTTACGACCTCCCTCACGATCCTGTGCACCCGACTCACCGCAAGAGCGAGAGTGGTGAAATAACTGGTATTATGGCTGAGCAGGTGATTGTTTGTTTGAGGCGAGAATCTCTTATTTAAGCTAAATCTTTCCATTGCAGATTGCTCTTCAGAGCCAAATAGAGGCCCTTCAGCAACAGCAGCAAGCTCTCTATCAGCAGCAACTCGCTTCTAACCAGGTTCTCTCGTACCAGACGCCCGGTTTAGCTCCCAATCGAGGAGTTCATAGGCGCGTGCAGAGCACCGCTCCGATGAGCCCAAGTGCTACAACATTTGGTGGTATCCAGAATCCAATGGGACAATTTGGAAATATGGGAGGCCTTAACCTTGGTCTTGATGGTCAGACTCAGGGTATACCTCGTGGACACGGACGCCGTCACAGTGTAAATGTTGTGAACAAGGGTGCGCAACCCGGTATAGGATCTTCCATTAGCTACACCAACCCTTACGTTGGGGATGGCTTCGACGACGGCTTTGCGCCTCCTTCATTCGGTGGACATTCCCGTCAAGTTTCTCGCGCTGACTCAAGTTGGCGCATTAGTAAGTCTGCTTTCTAGTAACCTTTTCTGATCTGAACATATCTTTAAGATGGCGGTGTTGGAGGTGTCCAAGGCAATAATGCCTTTGCTTCTGATCTTGCCCAGGCCCAGGCGCAGCTCCAGAGCTTGCAGCAGTTCCGCGCTGCAGCTGGGGGCCATCACCACAAGATGCCGTCCTTCAGTTTCCCGAATATGTTGCCAAATATGATGGCAGCCAACATGATGGGCCTTGGCCTTGGCGTCAATATACTTCAGCAGCAGCAACAACAGTTCCAGTCCCAGCTTCAACAGCAATCTAACCAGCCTCAGCGCAAATCTCTTTTTGCACCATATCTCCCTCAGGCGTCCTTGCCTCCCCTGCTTGCGGCTGGCAAGCTTGTTGTTGGCATCTTACGTGTCAACAAGCGCAATCGCTCCGATGCGTACGTTGCTACAGAGGTCTTGGACGCAGATATCTATATCTGTGGATCCAAGGATCGTAATCGTGCTTTAGAGGGTGACATCGTCGCTGTGGAGCTCCTTGATGTTGATGAAGTTTGGGGCACCAAAAAGGAGAAGGAGGAGAAGAAGAGAAAAAAGGAGGAGAATGCTGCTTATGACTTGAAGTCCAATGGAGGACGGAAAGACGACAAGAAGAAGGATGATGTTGAAGTTGAAGGGCAAGGTCTCATGTTGTTCGAAGATGAAGAGTATGTTCTCTGACTTGGATTATGAATGTTCCATTCTCATATCTTGATAGGGTTACAGACGATGTCAAGCCGCAGTTCGCAGGCCATGTCGTGGCTGTTGTCGAACGTATGCCTGGTCAACTTTTCTCAGGCACTCTCGGTCTTCTCCGCCCATCATCTGCTGCCACCAAAGAGAAACAGGAAGCGGAGCGTCGTGAACGTGAGGGTGATCGTGGTGACGAACCCCGACGTGCCCCTATTGAGCGCCCGAAAATCGTGTGGTTCAAGCCAACTGACAAGCGTGTACCCTTGATTGCTATCCCGACGGAACAAGCTCCCCCAGATTTTGTGCAGAACTCGGAGGCGTATGTGGACAAATTGTTCGTTGCCTGCATTAAACGCCACGTGGGTTCTTTAATATAATTTTCATTTTAAGTTCTCTCATCTATCGTCTTATAGCCCATCAGTTCGCTGCACCCCTTTGGTACCTTGGTCGAAGAATTGGGCCCAATTGGTGACATCGAGGTGGAGACTAGTGCTCTCCTCAAAGACTGCAATTTCCCTACGGAAGATTTCACTGATAACGTACTGAAGTGCTTGCCGCCTCTGCCTTGGACGTAAGGGCAAATCCTTTTTGCCTATCATTTATATACTCACTCTTATCCGTTAGAATACCTGAGAGAGAGGTTGAGGTTCGCAGGGACCTGCGTTCCGAGCGTGTTTTCACCATCGACCCTGAGACTGCCAAGGACCTTGACGACGCCCTCTCTATTAAACTCAATGAAGATGGTACTTATGACGTCGGCGTTCATATTGCAGATGTGTCGTTCTTCGTGAAACCTAACACTGCCTTGGACCGTGATGCTCGAAAACGCGCAACTAGTGTCTACCTCGTTCAGCGCGCGGTTCCTATGTTGCCACCCACATTGAGCGAGCAGCTCTGCAGTCTTGTTCCCGGACAAGAGCGCCTTGCTTTCTCTGTCATATTCACCATGACCAAGGATGCAAGGATTGTCAATAAATGGTTTGGCAAAACCATCGTCAAGTTTGTCTTCTTTGTGCGGGATTTTTACCAAGCTAAATTAAAATTCACTTTACCAGGTCTGCCTCGAAGCTCTCTTATCAGGATGCGCAGAATGTAATCGAAGGCAAAGGCCTTGGGAGTGTTGCTGTTATCACACAACACGAAGCACAGGATGTCGAACACGATGTTCGCAGTCTTAACGATCTGGCCAAGAAGTTACGTGCCTTCCGCTTCGAAAATGGCACTCTGAGTCTTGAATCGCTCAAGCTCTCCTTCGAGCTTGATGTCAACGGATTGCCTAGCGACTGTGGGCAATATCAAAGGAGTGATGCAAACTTCCTTGTTGAGGAGGTAAAGTCCATCAGATAGTTTCCAAATGCTTGACTCACGATACTTCTGGCCAGTTCATGCTTCTCAGCAACATATCCGTCGCTCAGCAAATCGCTGCACATCTGCCTGAACAGGCTTTACTCCGGCGCCACGATACTCCCATTGAACGTCGCCTGGTAAGTGTTGTCTTTTTGCTCAGCCAATCCGTTTGTCTTGATAGCCTTCCTAGAATGTATTTGTGGAACGTGCGGAAAGACTTGGCGTCAAAATGGACACGTCTTCGTCTGGCGCGCTCATGAAGTCTTTCAATAGCATCGCCGATCCTACAGCTCGTAGGCTGCTTGAGCTACTCTCCTTCAAAGCCACCCATCGGGCCAAGTACTTCTGTGCGGGCATGTTAGATATTGCCAAATACTCCCACTACGCTTTGAATGTTCCGCTCTATACACATTTCACGTCGCCCATCAGACGATACGCCGATGTATTGGTTCACCGTCAATTGGAATCCGTTGTTCAGGGTGGAGGCTAGTGCTTTATCTTTTCTTCAGCGAATGACTTCAAGCTTACGGCCCTCAGCAGACGTGAAGTTCTCCATGGATCGTGATGCTGTAGCCAAGGTTGCGCAACAATGCAATATGTATGTCCCTCCGTTCTTGTGCAGCATGAGCCCACCCCTAAAAATTATCCAGCAAACGTGATTCTGCTACCCTCGCACAAGAGCAATCTGCGCATCTCTTCCTTTGTGTTTTGATCTCTGATCTTACCCAACGTTTCGGCCCCGTCGTTCGTCAGGCAAAAGTGGTGGGCGTTCTCGACGCCGCTTTTGACGTGCTGGTTCCCGAGTTTGGTATCGAAAAGCGCGTGCATGTTGACCAAATGCCAATTGATGTATGTTCCATTAGATCCTCTTTTTGCCGTTTCTAATTGCGGATACATAGAACCATGTCTACGATGAACATTCGCACACGCTCCAGATATATTGGTCTAAGCGCGATGTGATTAGCTGGCTGGCTGAGAATAGCGATGACGAGCACTTGAAGAAGGTCAAACAAAACGCGGAACAACATGCGTTAAAGATGGAAGTCGCTTCTCGCTCCGTCAATGACGAATCAGCTCTCTTCGACGAGGATGATGCTGACGACGATGAAATTGTTCTGGGGCGCAGCGACAACACGCCTGAGCTTAAGGAGACCTCCAAGCAGCGGTTGATTTCTCAGGCCAAGATCAAACCTGAGTTTGAAGGATTGAGGGTTACATCGAGTGGCCACAGAATCCAGGACATCAGAGAGTTGATGACAGTGCCGGTATGTTGCTGAATCATCTTTTGATATAAGCATTCCTGACAAGCTGTGCTAGGTCATCGTGACGGCTGACTTGACGAAGAGCCCACCCGTTATCAAAGTTTACAGTGTCAATCCATATGCAGAAATCACAAAGTAAACAAGTGTCCCTCCTGCCGCACTAATCATCTCCCTCTTCTAATTGTATTTCTATGACCTTTCCTCACCTCCTATGCCGCCTTCTCTTTACTGACTATGTCCCGACGGAACAATCTTGTTCTCGTTGAACATGATCTGATATCAAATACTCGTCGCGCGTTGTGTTCTGTCGAGTTGTAATGTCCGTTGACGAATAATATGTTGCATGATCTCGTGAATAAACCAGCGTGATGTTATTGTGGTTGATTCAAAATGCAATAGAAGTGGACAAGTGGATTAGCGGTGGGCAGTTCTGCAATAATGAGGTCATGGTCTTCGGCAGTGGGAGAGAGGATTGGGCATTGTTTGTTTGTGATTGCCTCGAGCGCGATGTCGGGACTCGGCAAGCCGACCATTTGTAGCTATTCAACCTCATGTCGACGAACGAGTCATCTCTTCTCTCACGGAGCAATCTGCTTGTCGAGTAAGTGTTTTAGGCCGTATCTTGATTTTTACTTGAATAGGTAGGTGTCTGTGAATGGTGTGGGTAGGCACTTAAGTGCGGCGGTTGAATTACGGCTTCAGTTGGATCGATTGAACGATAGTGGAAGAGTCGAGGATTGGGAAGGTAGCCGAGCAATCGCCGTGAGCTATCTGCCCCTACCTTTCTTCCTTTCCAGTTGTTCTCACTCAAATTTTGTAGGGAAAGCTGAGCAACTTATGCGCCTCTATCGCTGACTCTGAGAATGCAACAACCACTTCCTGGTCAGATTATAGGCGACTTGATATTAATCTGGAGGCACGGCTTAAGTACCTTGAAAACCTCGATCAATGGCTTGCGAGCGCAAATGCCACGAAGGACCCTGGTGTACAGGCAATGCAGAGTATTACTTCTGAAATAGCCGACCTGGAGTATTGCTTGGGGAAGTATGTTGATGTCCGTCCTGTCGCTGATGCCCGGGCTCGCTGTAGCTCCTCTGAAAGTAGGAGTGAGATGGTGTCCAAACCTCACAGCAACAATCCAATGAAGGACCTCAACGATCTTGAGGAAAGGTATCAAGAGGTGGGTTGTATCCCTTCTAGTCTTGATTCTGTGCCTGTATCACAAGTAGATGTCCCGCCGGATGGATGGATTTGAAAAATCCCGCACGGACAAAACACAAGAGTTGGACCGTAACGTTGATATAAACACTATTTTCAGCAAGATCATGGATCGTATGCGTCCCATACAAAATGACTCCAATCTTACAGCATCCACTCCCTACGCCGGAGAAATTCTCAAGATATTAATATCGGACAAAGCTACAGACATGATCACAACAAAGATTCAAGAATTGGTCGTATTGTTGGATACATTTGTCGTACTTTCTGGAGGTAATCTTACAGAGACTATTGGAAAGAAAATAAGCCCTAGCCTTCAAATTGTAAGCACTTTGAAGAGGTGAGTTGATCCATTCATATAAGTCAACGACTCAGTTGTCGATGATTGCTTTTCCTGAAAGGGTTGTTGACTTAGACAGGAGCAAAGCCGCTGCAGCTCACCATGGTCGTCATATATTTCCATTTGGACAGGTCTCGTCTTTCCATTTGGGCATCCCGTTTGGAACGCAGATGCCCTTGCGGTCATTTTGAGAGCTCCACTTGTAATTTTGAACTTGCTGCTTATACTGATGTAATTTTCTGAATATATATATGGTGGCCGAAGTACATATGATGTTTGATTACCGACGATAATATCTGTTGCGGCGAGACAGATGCCATGAAAAAACACCATCCTATAATTAGGACCTCAAAAATCAGAACCTCGAAGCAACAACCCAACAACCCGTTCAATTGAGACGAATACTTACTTGAACACTGATACGTGATATCAATAACGAATATGTAACATAGCCTACAGCAATAAAAAAAAAAGTGGGGAAGATCGATTTGATTCCTATTCCGAATGCACTGAATCCAAGGTAATTCGAGGCAAAGAGCAAACAGAGACCGTTGTGCTCCAAGCCAGCGAGTACTAGTAACGAGAACGAGAGCGTCCATAGTGTCCGTGGGCAGACTGGGCGCGTCTAGAGAGCAATGAAGCGGGGGTATGTAGGTAGTGAATTAACACGGGGAAGCGGGTCATACTTTGGTCTTTCATGGTACTGTACGAAAGGAGGAAGGAGGATAAAGGAGTGTGGGGAGTGTTTTTGATGCATGGAGCGAAACTAGAGATATAATGGAGGGTAGATGGGATGAAGGAACGGCTTCGTACAACCAAAAAAGAAAAGTGAGGGACACCATGACGACAGGACACATGATGAAAGGCAGAGATGACGGAGAAAAAAGATGAGGCAAATGCATGAGTTGGGCGCAGAAAGCAAATGGATGGTGTGTCCTCCGGGCAATAATTAACTGTATGTGTGGATTACTTGTTGATTTAGTCCATGATGTTTTTGCTGTGCAGTGAACGCGAAGACATGATAACAGAAGAAAAAGGCACATCAAGCGCATGAGTGTCATGAAATCACCGTTTGTCGCTTTGCCTGCCTCGGCGGTTCAATCCGCATGTTCGACTGCCTCACTCCCTCCGAACGTACACCCGAATAAGATAGATGTCGAGGAGGGACGGTCTTGTTATTGCCATTCCCGTTCCCCCTTCCATTCCCATTTCCATTGGAGTTTCCGTTCGGAAGTTTTCCGCTCTGTGTTGGAATGCCTGTCCATGGACTCGGGGGCTGCAGATGTTGCGAGGACGACGCGTGTGGCATAGGCATAGAGTGAGAGTGGGTTGGCGGAGGGCGCGCGTCGTGTGAAATTTGCCGGGGACGCTGCTGCTGACTATACGCATGCTGGGGAGTCACAGGCATGCTAGAACGACGCGAAGACGACCCGGGTATGCTTGCATGCTGAGCGTGACCGTGCTGGGGGCGGTATGGTGACCCGGAGCCTGATTCAAGTGTAGGAGACGACGGGGTATGGCGCGGCGATTCAGGTCTCGGGAACGACGAGCTTCTCGGCGGATGAGATCTGCCCTCACTAGCCTTTCTCTCACCTATACTTCCTCTCTCCCCACTGCCGCTTCTTGGTGACCCACTAATGACGTTGACCCTTTCCCTGCTCGAATTCTGAGAACCCAGTCGCTCTCGGCTAGAATTCTGTGATCCTCCCAGGCGGCCCTTCGCGGATCCACCCATTCCACCGGAACCTGACGATCCAGGCGATCCATGTTGACGCGGGTATTGTTGTAACATGAATGGAGGCGTCGGCGGGAGTAGCGGCATATCCATCATGACAAACGCAGGCATCATCTGCATCTGCATAGGCATCATTGGCACAGGCGGGACCATGTTGTTCAGACTGTGGCTGCTGCCCGTCCAAACGGGGTAGGACGTCGCGCGTTCACCTGGAAGGCTAATATTGGAGTTGTTGCGCGACGCGGAGGCAGCAAGGGAATTACGCTTGGCTCGACTAGCAGCTGCAGCCACAGCTGCCTTGACATCTTCTGTAGACGATGGCATCTCCTGCGAGGAGTAAATGGAGGGAGTACGCGTGCCAGGATGAGGAGACAAGCTTTCTGCAGAGGGAGGCGCATCCCTATTGATACTGGGTGGTCGTGAACTGCCTGGAGAATGAGAGTTCACAGAGCCACGAGGTGATGATGTGACGGGAACAGAAGCAGCAGCGCTGGTCGTGTTCGCTCTTGTAGGTAAGTTAGGCTCCGAGGCATCTCTCCGCGGAAGATAAACAGGGGATCCACCGTCGTCATAGGCGGGCCTGGAATGTCTGCGCACGGTGGGAGGTTTATTACGTTCCGAAGTTGAAGAAGACGCGGATGTTGGGAAATGACCTGCACCACTGCCAGGACCTAAAAAGGCGTTGCTGTCCGATGCCTTTAAAGAAGGAACGCCCCCCGCTCGCTGTGACTCTCGTCTGAGACGCGCAGCAACGACCTCTTCAGCATACTTGCGCTGCCGCCGCTCTTCGTCCATGGCGCGTTTCTCCTTTTCCCATGCTCTACGTTCATTCTCCCATTCAGCGCGTTCCGCGTCCCGCCTGCGTCTCTCTTCCTCGATTCGCACGCGCTCTTCCTCTAACAAACGTCTCTCTTGCTCTCCCTTCAAAAATTTGGCTTTCTCCTCGCGCTTCTTCTTCATACGCAAGACGTAACCCAAGGGAATAACGTCATCTTTATCGTCTTCAGCGAAGCGAACACCGCGTTTGACAAGTGGCTCTATATTTGTCGTTACGGCAGGAGGAGCCGATTGAGTGGCCGAGACAGAGGGGGGAGGGGGCAGATTGTGCTCATTGCGGAGAGGGGAGGGTACAGCGATGTAAGGCAAGTTGCGGGAATGACCTGACGCTATTTGATTCAAACATGAATGGATCGACAGTGTGCATGGTTGGAAAAATGCTTACGGGAAGGCTGGCTTGGCACTGTCTCGGATGGAATCTCGATGACGAGAGGGGATGTGTCCTGAATGAGATCAAAGTCGACCATGGCTTCTATGGATTCTGAAAACTCGAGAGCCGCGACGGCAAGATCTGTGCCAACGACAGGGCGGCGAGAAATGGTTCCGTCTTGTTCGGGAACGAAGAGGTCGTAACGATCTTCGAAGCACGGGCGTGAGACCCATTTACCGAGCCCAGGGGATGCCTGAGAGATTATTAAAGTTTTTGAAGGGGCTGCGTCGTTAAAGGGGTGTGGCGGTGATTTAAGTGAGGGGACTGGGGTGATGCGGCGTGAGGTGAGGGGTGCGATGGAACGAAGCTCGGACTGGGTGAAAAACTGCTGCTGATCCTGAAGACGGTGAAGGATGCGTCTTTTAAAGGCAACAGAGGCGAGTGAGCTGGAGGCCGGAAGGACACTTGCTATGTTCACGGATTTAGGGAAGATGTAGGGAGAATCGTAATGATGAGAAAACGGAGTTGGGGGTTGTGGAGAAGGATGAAGACTGTTTTGAACGAGGATAGTGAAGGATTGGAGCAAATCTTCGTCAGGCTCGTCGACAAGTGAGGGCTCAGGCGGTGTGTCGGCGATGTCATGAGAGGGAGACCATTCAGGGAGCGGATTGTGCTGAACCTTCTTGCTGGATCCCTTGACCCATGACCGCCAGGACTTTTTAGAGCCACTGCGGTCGACAGAGGCGGGGATGTGCTGCTCATCGTCGGGGGTCTGTAGGTAGAGGGAGGCGGAGCCGCTGGATGAGGAAGCGGAGGAGTTTGCACGGTCAGCGACGAGGGGCGGAGGAGAGTGCTTGTCGCGCTTGAATATTGCGACTAAGCGACGCATGACGGGGAGAAAGAGGGCTGGACGTCGTGGTGGACAGCGAGCTCAGCGGTCTAAAACAACTTGCATCGAAAGGGGGCGAAACAAAGTCACAGTCACACACTAAGAATAGATAATTCGCTACGTCAGGTCCCGTGACCATCGCGCAAGCCGGCGCTCAAGAGTTTCTACAACAGCGCCCAACGCTTCTACGCTCACTCCTGTCCACTGTGCGCCACGCCTCACAACTGCGCCCCAATCTTCCCCCATACATCCATCAACGTCCCGCGCGCGGTATATCCGGTACCCCTCTCCTGGTCGCAGCCCGTCCCAATCGTCCTCGGCCACAATTGCCTCATTTCTCTCAGAAGCAGCGCCACTGGACTTGGCCTCATGACCAACCAACACCGACACTGGGAAGAATCGGTCCAGCACCGGCCTCACATCGCCATCTCCAATCAAGACACGTTTGCTGAATTCAAGGTACGCATCCATCATCTCGCTGTCCGCATCTCCCATGCTCCTGCATTCCATCAGCACCCCTCATCACAAGCGTTCAATCTTCACTCACACGTCAATTCGTGAATCAAACACGCCTTTGTCCTCCTCTTCTGCTTCCAATTTCCCTAGTTTGATCAGGTATCCGTCGGCCCGGCCAAGGCCACATGCCACATCACTTCCGTCCACTGGTGTTCTATTGTAAACAACGTCGGCAATCCCATCCCCAAAATAGCTTTTTCTTACAAACCTTGTTCGTCCGTCCAGACCGTATACCATCTTCAATACTATCATCGCCGCGCCCATCAGACTCACTTCAGGAGCTACGCTGTCATACACATGCCGCTCGGGGTCATATGTCCTGCGTTTCTCAAGCCCTGGCGCCAGCGTCTGGTTCAGCGTCAGGGGAAGCGACAGGATCTGCCCCATACGCTTCGTTAATTTGTACAGCATCGCTTTATTGAAAACGTCAGCCATCGTCCGTGACAGAAGCAGGCACACTTACGCGTGCCTCCTAGACCCTGCCACACTACTCTCCACAGGATCGGCGCGGCATTGGCTTCTGGTGTGAATATCCCATATGACGTGTACATCATCTTCGACAACCTAGACGCCAGTCCATGCAACGCTTGACTGCTCGGTGCGTGCTATAAATCCGCGTTAACCCAGCTTCCAACAGAATCTAGAACAACGAACAAAAGGTGATAGCGCCTGAACATTATGTTTTGTCAGATGCGTAACCATGCTTCTCGGCAACAGTTGACGTTGAATGGGATCCAGGTACGGCAACTCGTAAGACTCGATCAATCTGCCAGTGGAAATGTTAGGCCGTATACACATGCATAGGCCGCATAACATGCTTTGTAAAGTCGCGGCAGAGCACCGGCACTCGCAATGTCCAACAACCGACGATGAGTACGGCAATTGTGCTGGCTGGGCTTTCGTAAACCTGTCCAAGTCGCCCGTGCCTTCGGTGGTGTTTCCTTTTTCCCGGCTGTGGGCTCTCATCTCCGCCGTCTGAAGAATCTTCTATATCTGAGTTGGCACGAAGCAGCGCCACGAGTTCAGGATCTTCGCTGCCTTCTTTTCCCTTATTATCAGCGTCGTTCTCATATGGATGTTTCGCGTCCGAGTCGTCGCTCTCGTCAGATTTATTGGCGTCTGCTTGAGTCGTCTTATGTCCGCCCTCCTCGTCTCGAAGTTCCTGACTATAGTGGTACGGCTCCGCAGTTGGTGGGTCAGGTAATAGGTCAAGGTGAAGAGCCCATATGTCGCGACAGACTACCTAGAATAACAGATAAAGCCCAAGTGTGTTGCGAAGATAACAACCAACACACCTCAAATTCTGGGGGCAGGTCCCAAAGCCTGACTAACGTTGCTACCTGCTTCCGTAGAATCAGCTGCAAGCACTCAAAATAGTGATACCTCCCCCGTGCGCCGTGGTACACTGTGCATAGTAAATTGAGCACCAAATGCGAACACAACACCTGACAGACAACACACAAGACGGATTCGCCTCACTCTTGGCTTCGTTCCTCTTTCGCGTGCTTTTGAGATCGCGTTTTCTCAGCGCATAATTTCCCAATTCGTCCACCTCGGTAGCCTCATTTCGGTAGTTCTGCCAGACATTGTCACAAACGAAAACCGTCGGGGTGGTAATGAAATTCTCACCAAAAGTACATGTCCTTCGCTGCATGCAATTAGCCCACTGAAAGGCTCTTTATGCCAGTGGCGAGAGCCACAGGTGGGGCAGCGACGTCGTGGGGCCATGGTGACGCAGTAGGGGAGAGTTATTGACCGTTCGACCGTCTTCGACCCGTTCGACAAGTTTCTGTGATCGGAAGCGGGACACGGATCAGTATCAGTATGGTCACATGACCATATCGTCGCTGGCAAATGCCAACCGCGTCCTAGTGTGCGCCGTCTGAGTGCTGCGTTATAACCGCCGCCTTTGCTTCAATATGAAGCTGTTTTTCCTGTTTGCTTTCTTGGCCGTTCTGGCGACGTCCGTTATCGCGTACGTCTATCAATTTAAGCTTCCCTATATTCTAGACTTATCAACAAACATAGATGGGAAAAGGTAGAACTCGTGTTCTGTTTTTGCATTCAACATCTCAACAGATACTCTAGGAAGACCATGAGATATTCGATATCGTGAGCGAACTCGAGGCGGCCGAGGGCAAAGGGACAACATTCTATAGCTGGCTCAACGTTCCCTCCACCGCCTCCACGTCTGAGATCTCCAAGGCCTACCGCAAGATGAGCATGCAGCTCCAGTTCGTCCTTATCTGTGATCTTCTCAATGTATATGCTCATTGCATGCACTGTAGCCCTGATAAGAACCCCGACGTAAAAGGCATCCACGAACGTTTCGCGCGTCTCGGCGTTGTAGCCACTATTTTAAGAAACAAAGAAAGCAGGAAGCGCTACGACTTCTTCTACAAAAACGGCGTGCCTAAGTGGCGCGGGACGGGCTACTATTACCAGCGTTTCCGTCCAGGACTTGGGGTACGTCTACTCTATGAAGGTTGTGTTTTGACGTTCATGTGAATAACCAACAATACTTCTCAACAGTCCGTCATCGTGTTCCTGATCATCCTTACGTCCGGTCTCCAGCTACTCGTCCAGCGGTTGAACTATAAGAAGGATTTGGAACGTATTGAAAAGATTGTACAGCAGGCTAAAGCTGCAGCCTGGGGACCGAAGGCTATCCCACCAGAAGGACAACGAAAAGTGAGTTTTCTCCCTGATGTTTTGTTACATGTATTTACCCGCAATCTAGGTCAAGGTCAACGTTGGTGGAGAAGAGAATGCAAGATGGATCGACATGGTGGTTGACGGTCTGAACGTTTATATTGTACGTCCCTCCTGTGTTCCCAAGAGCCTCGCCTTATAGCTCATCATGCATCACAGCTTGATTCCTCCGGCGACATGGACCCTCTCGATGCAAGCGCCGTGACATATCCTACTGTATCCAACACCTGGTTCATCAGTCTCATCATGTCCCTTGTACACAGAATTTACCCAGGTTCAAAAGCCTTTGTATCCGAGGCATACGGTACAGAAGAAGACGACGCCTCCTCAGCCACAGAATCAGAGAAGGGCGGGTCAGGGATTCAGGAGACAGAGAATGGGGTCAAATCCGCAAGAGCACCCACTGTTATGGCCGGCGGGAGGAGAAGAAAAATTGCGACGAAGAAGCGGTGATGTATAGACAGACTTGTATAGAGATCGTGCTAATTGTGGTTTATTGACCTTTGGTTTGTCCAGTGTGGAGTGTATGCAGTGATCGTTAGGCCGACCCCAATCCCAAGGTTCAGAAATCAAATTCAGGCTTCACTTAATATGAAATCAAGACAACCGTTGCCATATCGTCCTAGAAACAATACATGCCGATGTTACTTACTAAATAATTATGTTCAGTTCAGGGAATCCGCCCCTGTCCCTCCTTGCTTACCTTCTGGTGTATGTCCTCAGCATGATTGCTGTAATCTCACTTGGAACCTTAGGACGTAGGTCCCATTGCGCCATCCATCCCGGCTTCGCACCCTCCCTTCCACCTGAACTGGGCTCTGCAAAGACCGCAGTCACTAGCCATGTACTCTTATCACTCGCTTTGTGCTCATGGTGGAGCGTCGGTAATACCGCCCGAGGAACGATGAGGTTGGTGTTTGCATCCGTACGCAAGACCTGCCCTTTCCTTTCGCCTGACCCGATATCGACGATGCCTGATACTCCTGCCTTTGATGCCGCGCGCCCTTCTGCAAGTTGCTCGTGTGTCCCGAATGCCTCCCCAGATGAGGATTCCAGAGCCCGCCCGTCCTCTCGCTGGCCATAGATGGCGAAACCGCCCTCAGCCGACGACAAAGCTCGTCCGGTCCTGATCCTATGTACGCGCACGTGCCACAGCGGTGTCTCCTTCTGCGGCGGTACGAGCCAGGTCTCCACTTCCACGTCATTCCACGGGTACCACATCGATCGCAACCACTTCCCATCCTCGATACGAGCCTCTTTGGTCGCTCGTCTACATTTCCATGTCTCTCCGCCATCATCACTGAGTGCAAGTGTGTTGTCTCCGCCGAGCTCTTCCAGCGTGAGGTTGCCTACGGGCACACTGTAGCCGAAGGCAGAGGAGTATGCAAGCTTGCCATACTTCGCCGCGCTTTGCTTGACAGGATACGAACATTGCTGTCCAGACGACAGTAAGAAAGTATGCCCACCCAAATTCGACATGATGTGTAAGGGATATTGGAGAGCTTTGACTGTCCCACGAAACTCGTGGGGGTATACTTCTTCAGTGGAAGTCCAAAATGGATGTGTGTCTGGAAGTGCAAGCGTCACAAATGACTTGCAGCACCAATACGGCGATCCGGGAGAATTGTAGTTCTCAGTGATATTGTGGTTGGGGTAACAGAAACCGATTGTGAGAGTTCCGTTGGGAGAGTATGCGCCTGCTTCTTTGGCCCAGTAACGGATATTGCGAAGCTGCAAGCCTTTGATAGCCCCCCACGTGAGTGGCGCAGGGAGCTCGACGTCAGCGAACGCAAGGGCACCCCAGAAAGACGACATGGCGAATCGGTATGTCATACTCCTTCCGAATGGAATCGCACGTCCTGATTTTTGAAGTTTTAGGATGCAATACACGGATCACCTATCTTCATATAGGCAGCTTACCTTCGTCGTCGAAGTAGTGGACAAAGTCCAAAGCAAACGCGCGCGCGCGGTTTCTATACTCTTCACAGCGCTCAGAATCATCATCCTGAGCGAGTTTAGAATATGCAAGCTGGGCAAACTGAATTGCAAATGAAGACGAATAGTAATCGAGCTGGATCACACCCTCCGGCCCGTCTCTAGACCATCCACCACCGATATAGAACGTGTCAAGATGGTCGAGGTCAGCCTTCATGCGCTTGGCATCGAAGCGTGGGGACCCCGCCTTCGATAGGCCAAGATTGGCAAAGACCTGAGAAAATGCAATAGAGTCAGTTGACTTAGGAACATGAAAAGCTGAATCCGTACCCTAAACCAAAGCCAATTTGTGTTGGGCATCTCCTTGTCATTCATCCCGCCAAGCCAGTTCTCAAAGTTATGCTTAGCCTCGGCACTCAAGGGATCCCAAAGCTGCTCTTTCGCGACGGCGATGGCGAAACCGATCGCAGAACACTCAACCATCCGTTGATCCTTGTCGCGCATGTTTCCCCAGAATTCATCGCTCTGCGGATCGCTGCCGTTCGCAAAGCCATCGACCCATCGCTTAGTTCCTTCATAAACTCCGCCACCTCCCAACAGAGCTGCAAGGCCCCAGATGGGACGTGAAAATCCTTCTAATTGAGCTGCGACATCGTCATAGTGCGTCCCGGTGAATCCGAGATGAATTCTTGCACCACCTGGGCTAGTATGCGCCGCCAATGGATCAAGCAACTCTGTGAGAAACTTGGACAGGTCAGCCTTTGTCTTCAGAGAATTTGGAGAGAATGGAGTCCTGTTAAGGAAAGCATCCATGACGGTCTGAACGACAAGTCGATTTGACGAACATTATATGTATTGTGGCGGCGGAACCGTTCGGACCGTGGACGGAATCTCGGTATTGTAACTACTCCTGAGGGATATCTATAATCGATTTCAACTTCTCCGTTATCTAATAAATAACAAAATGTCCCTGGCTTTGGCTATCTCTCTCTATTACATATTTGAACTTCCAGCCAGCCCTACGTGATATACAAGATTACTATTGGGTGATATAACTATTGGCCAAGGATGGTGGTCTCGACAATGATACCCGTGACACGGTAAGGATCTAAAGAAATAATTAGAATATTCAAAATGGTGAAGCTATGAGAGACATACCAATGTTGGAAGCTGGTCGGCGATCCTCCAAGTATCCGTAGCCCTGAGCGGCGACGTGTCGCGGCACACGAATGGAGGCACCGCGATTGGCAACACCAGAGCTGAACGCACTAATGTGACCAGTTTCATGACGACCGGTCAGACGCAATTCGTTGTCCTCTCCGTAGACGGCAATGTGCTCATCGTGCCTCTGAGCCAACTTCTCGATCGCAGCCTCAATGATTTTCATTCCTCCTGGTTCCCGCATCGCCTTGGTGGAGTAGTTGGTGTGGCAACCAGCACCGTTCCAGTCGCCAGAGAGAGGCTTGGGGTGGAAGGATACCTTGATGCCCCACTGTTCGGCAATGCGGACGAGAAGGAACCGTGCCATCCACAGGTGGTCACCCATGGAGATGCCCTCGCAAGGGCCAACCTGGAACTCCCACTGTGATGGCATAACCTCGGCGTTGATACCACTGATGTTAACGCCGGAGTAGAGACAGGCTCGATAGTGGGCCTCGATAAGATCGCGGGCAAAGACCTTGCCGGTACCTGAATGGCGAAAATTAAAAAGGAAAAAACATGGGCATCGAGTATGACGTACCAGCGCCGCAATAATAAGGGCCCTGAGGGGCGGGGAAACCACCCTTGGGCCAGCCGTAGGGAGTGCCATCGGCGTCGAAGAGGGTATATTCCTGCTCAAGTCCGAACCATGGCTCCTCATCCTTTGCTTGGTCCATGACCTTTTTGGCGTGATGGCGGTAGTTGGTGCGGTTAGGTGTGCCATCGTTGTTGTAGGTCTCGGCGAGAACGAGGATGTTGTCACCACCACGGAAAGGATCTTTGAAGATGGCGGCTGGACGGAGGTAAACATCGGAATCATTGCCAGGAGCCTGGTTCGTTGAAGAACCATCGAAGTCCCAAATACGAAGGCTACCGATATCGGTCACCTTCTTGCTGACGGTCTAGAGAACACGTTAAAAAGAGAAGAAGAAAAATAAGAGCGGGATAAAAACATACAGTTGTTTTTGAGCGGAGACCGCCATCGCCGTCAATCCAAACATCTGTTTGGGGGATTAGAGGCGCGAGGGAGAAACGAAAGTACCGTACATTCAGCTTGGATCTTATCACCCTGGTCAAGGGCGAGGAAGGGAGCAAGAAGGTCGTTACGGTATGTGTAGGAAGCCATAGTAGAGGAGGTAGTGTGCAAGATGAAAAGATCAAAACTCGCTTTTTAAAACCCTTAAAGGGGTATTGTCGCCTATTTACTCGCTTCTCATTGGACGATAAGGCCCCCGGTCACCCCAAATCGGGAAACAGGCGGAATCGCGCCGGAACCTTAAGTTATCGATCTCCATGAAAATTGCAGCGACGCCCGACGGGAAAAAAAAAAAAACATTTTCCATTTTATTTACGTAATTGTCACCCTCTCGGAAGTGGCAAGGAATTTCTCGTCGGCACTGCGACGTTGCCAGCACGTCCATCGCGCCAAGGAGATCCCAAGGGTCTTTGGTCTTGTTACATCATCGGACCTTAAGTTATGCTCCAGTTCTACAAATGTTGCACGGTCAAGTGGAAAGCGTCTAACCGCTGCGAGAACCCAGTCGTGCCATCGTGTCCTCGGCATTTTCTTGCTCTTCAACCGTGTCTGACTGCGTGACCTGGTTCCCGGGGTCAGTGAATGGCTTCGAAAATAGGCCCCGCTAGCACACACCACCCGAAGAACAGATTTCTTCGATGACTCCTGTAGCTCTCCCGAAATTATCAGTTCATCTAAAATCTGTTTCCGAGTCAACAGAAGGACAATTCTCGGATCTTGGCAACCTACCGCGTATGCCTTCTGGAAATTGAAGATCCTGACCACAATTCAACGTCAACGCATTCATAATTGGGGGGTTCCAACTCACAAGTCCAGCTCGCATACCTATTCCACAACGATCAGGGAAAGCACATGGTACCTCATAGGAACTCACATTTCCGAAATACCGGTCCAAAACTTCCACATAGCGGTGGATGATTTCCAATGTCACAAGCTCATTGTCCGACGATGTAATTCCGCAAACGAAAAAAAGGGATGCGTAACGGCGATAGACGACCTTGGTGTCTAACATTCATGATCAGAAACACGATGCAAGTGGCGGGGGGACGGAACTCGAACGGCTTCGATATTCCGTGCAGTAAAGGGGGCACACATCGAACGCGTCCCCAGTCCATGAAACGAACCTTTGTACTCCAGAACGTTACACATGCGCGTTCTACGGGCCAGAACAAGCTGGGTGACGTCCTTGACTATCTTCGCCTTTACTTTGGGAGCCATAGTCGTAAACCATTTCGCCAGACGAACTTTGCCTGCGCTATGTGTTCATTACTAGTTCCTATACATTCATAGAAGATGTTAAACTCGCCCTGACGGGAAACAAGTAGGATGTAGTTGATCATTGAATGGACACTTCGTCACTCTGTGACAAATCGCGAATTGTCACCGTTTGTCACCCAGTGATTTCCATAATTTCCTTCCAATTAGGTATCGAATTTAAATGTTACTCTCGAGCACCAATAAACATACAGTCCCATCACAATTGCTACTATCTCTCACTAGATCAGGTGAAATAATTTTCGGGCCGCACTTGCTAGTGCCAACTGCCCCCCTTTTCTTATCTTTCAAAAAGATTATCTTTCGCAAAAGCGTGTTCATATGACCACTTCTGCACCCTAACCTATCCTAACATGGTTGGGGAATTAATAGACAGGCACGACATAGATAGGAAGACTGACAGAAAGCTGACATGTATAGCTTTGAGAAGGGTTGCAAGGGAGAAATCCATACGGTCCTGAATATTATCCCTGAACTATGCAAGCATAAAACACGCACCTAGGCGCAGTCATAGCTGATGGAGCGACTCCACGGTCGAGAACAGTTCCATACCCGAACAATGAGATCTAACCTTGCTTGTAAAGGACAATCACGATGGGGTCCTCAGGAATGGTCCAATCTGGGTTCAATAAAACGGCCGAAGTTACTGACATGAATTCTGGGCAATGCTAGTGATGAAATGACTATTCAAATACTCAATAGCCGAATAGCGCAACAGCACTTGGATGGATATCCAAGATCAAAGCTTCGACAATGTCCGAAAATCCCCCATGATGTGGGTAGCACTCGACGAGAATATTAGTTATCATGGCAGTCCAGAGCAATTTGTGCAGTGAAAAGGACATTTATATCGAAATCTGACGCATGCGATAGTCGCATAATGAGCTCGTCGTGATTGGCCGTTGTTGGGATAACGTCTGATGGGGCATAAGATCCAAAACAGGAGTGTTGACGACGTCCGACGGTGCTGCATCCATGCCATCCGCCGTTGACTCTAAGTGAGACTAAATTCACCGAAAACCGACCGAAAGAGTAAGAGATGGAGTGTGGATCCAGGCAGAATTAGCCAAGGATCATCCGTGCGGCGTGAGAGCTCCCTGTCTTTCGAGTAAGTAATGGGGCCTAGCATGATGTCTTGCATGATGGTTACAGATGGAACTGTGCATTCATCATTCAGGCCCTCTGCTTCTGCGGTCACTGAGCGCCCTCCAGCCAGCATAGAGAAAAACAAGACGAAGACGAGGAATGGCGACGTTCAGCAACTCTAACGGCTATCGGTCATGTGGATGGAAAGTTTGGGAAGAGCGCCAAATCTAAATATTGTCCGTAATTTATTTTGCACCTGTTTCCATCGTGTAGTGTAACAAGCAACCTCAAAGCGCTCACATGAATGGGGCAACTACTACCACCACGGTCCAAAGGCAATTATCTCAGTATCTGCGCGTTCACATCCTGTAATTGATTTTTCGCTTTCATACAGTGGACCATCGCAAGATGCTGCCAACTTACGAGGAAAAGTGGTCGAAATCTTAGCCGGAATGGCCAATGGCTGCCTCACAGAGCTCGGCTACTACCCTGGGATGCCTCAAAAAATGCAAGAGCTCGAGCGGCAAAACGTTAAGTGGCAACAAGAAAATGTCAAATTATTCCAAGACAACCAAAGCCTTACCCGCGCCCTGCAAGAATGCAAGGAGTCAAAACAGGCAAAGATGATTCAAATGCTTCAGAAGCAAATTCAAGGGCTCACTCAGGAGGGTCAAATGCTGCTGAAGCAGAATCAGAGTCTTTTGGCGGGCCAGCCGAGCGCCTATCACCAACTGTTGAGCGAGTACCAGAAATTTCAAGAGTTTTACCAGCAAGCGCTCCAAGAAATTGCCATTCTTCGCCACAATAACGCATTATTGAACAACAAACCTCCTCCTCCCTCGCCATTAAACCCGGGGCAGATCTACAAGCCAATAGTTAACGGCAACGCGCAGATTGCACCAAACCCTCAACCTCCCAATTTGCGTTCGTCTATGGGAGTTCTCCCAGGAGCTTCACCGAGCCCTTCCATTAACACAGCCCGCCCTGTGGTGTATGGTGAGTGGCACGTCATTTCAAGGTCGGTCACATTAACACAAAGATCCTTATGTACCAGTCCCGAGTCCGCAAGTATGTGTCTAATCGGTCTTTCGTCTGCTCTGTCGTCACCTGATAGCAATTATCTGTAGATCCGACAAACTATCGCAGGACAGGCTCACCTTCGTAACCAGGTTTCGGTCTTTCACTCTTTTGCTCAACGTATCGCTCAACAGAGGCCTACAGGCAACTACTTCATCTCAACCTCAACATGCCCCTCCTGTCGCCCACGAATCGAAGAGGTCCACCTATGCTCACGATTCCGAACTGAATCTTCCAAGATCCATCTCGAGAACGCCAATCAGATCGCAGCCTGGATCTCGACCTGGCTCGTCGGCGAGCGCGTCGCGACCTGCACCACCACATCTGTCATTGAGCACCGCATCGCTTGCTTTTGCTCCAGATGCAGGAAAACGCAGCTCCCTGGATGGAAATATGCGTCTACCTGCTCCGATGAGTGCTCCACCTCTACCTCAGCGACAATCCTATCTCTCAGGAATACCGCCTGAAGCTTCTAGCAGTACGCAAAAATCACGTTCCTTCTCAATGGATTCGGCTGCCCCATCACGTACACATTCCCTTCCTTCCTCTCCTGCAAATCCTATGGGGCCTTCCCTATTTGTACAGCCCTTGACGCCCCTTTCCACAATTCCCACAACAAAGTCTCCATCGACAGCCTTACCCCCCAACACGCCTACGTCACATCCTGTTGAGGGCGTCATCCAGCAAGATCCAACGAACAGGCCTTCCCTATTTGTACAGCCCTTGACACGCCTTCCCGCAACAGAGTTACCATTGACAGCTTTGCCCCCCAACACATTTACGTCACATTCTGTTGAGGGTATAATCCAGCAAGATCCAACGAACAGCCCACTTGAGAACATCGACGCTGATAAACCCCAGGAAGTGCGAAAACATACACCAGCGCTTACAGAAAGTTCATCGAGCGGCAGTCACGAATCAGCCAGCCCCGCAGCGCCTTTTGAAGCCATAACTCCAGAAGTCCCCATCGAGTCTCCATTCGTTTCCATCGTACAATCCCCACACTTGGAGCAAGGCTCCTTCAAGAGACCCAATACTTTAGACAACGAGATTCCTCATAAGAAGCCGCGGCTTGATGTGCAGGAGGACTTCCAGAGTCTCACAGTGTCAGCAACAGGTTGTGGTGAAATGTCAGTCTCATCGGAGGGAAAGGATGATGACGACGATGAGGAGAGTGAGGATGAGGAGATTCGAGTTGGGCCGGACGGCCTTCGAGTGGTAGAGGATTGTCTACCAGCTCTCATTGACGATAATGAGAAGGATTCATCGCTGAAGACCTGCAAGCTTTGCACGTGAGTGGACGTTATCAATCGATTTCCTGTGCTAACATCCATTTCTAGCGCTCGGTTTACACTTGGTTACACTGCAGACGAACCAAAACCTTTCGTCAACGCGACAACGGAACAATTAGTTCAACATTGTTCGTCTGAACATCAGAGTGCTTGGGAGACACTACGAAACACTGTATAATAATGACCTGACAGACGGCCACACCTCTTGCTATTCTGTACTTGTATTTATTTTATTGCCTTATTGTATGTATGTCGACCTTGGAACTTGTAGTATGTTATCCACTAATTTCTTCTAAGACACACTTGTTGAAAGGAAAGGTTGTTAGCCACTCTCTCCTGATTGAGGCTGACTTCGCCGTTGCCACTACATTAATTCATGCCTTGTAATTTTGCTTCTCTATCCTAATCGCCCTCTATGGACAGCACCTTATCTGGGGAACCTGTTGTAGAACTCGCGGGCCCGATTCTCCTAGGCGGTTTCCTCCAGTCTTTTATGATGGGGATTTTGCTTGTGCAGGCCGTCAAATACTGGGCTAACTATAGAGATGATTCATGGCGCAAGCGGCTCTTCGTTGCAGTAGTCATCTTTCTTTGCCTGTACGTTTTCCCTCAGGTCTATTCAAGACAATAATATTCAACGAAGACCGCAGCTGTCAGACGGCGGTCGAAGACTATAAATCTTGGAGGACAGCTATTGGCCAAAAGAAATGGGTACGGGTTCCATAGCACATTAGCATGTGCATCCTGACAAAGCAGCAGTCCACAAGTAGAATCCAATGGTCAGATTTGTTCCTGAATGGCGTTATAGCCTCGCTGTGCGAGGCTTTCTTCATCCGCCGTTGCTGGAAGGTGCGATTCTGGATTCTATGAAAGAAACTCAGCCCACTAAGCTTTTTCTCCCGCTATTACAGATGACGCACAAATCCCCTTGGGTACTCTACCCTCTCAACATTCTGGTACTGTCAACCATGGCGGCTAACACATATCTGGTAAGTACATGCAAGCCATCATATGGTTGCAGTGGTATTTCTGACGTATATGGGTCTGGCAGGCCATTGCTATGGCTATTGCTTTTGAGACCCTCGAAGCTGGGTTGACCTACGAGGTGAGTTGAAGGCTTTCGTCGACTCGGAAATCGGGGCTCAACCTGACAATGTATGCCTAAGTCACTGAGGGCCAGCCGCGGTATCCTCGTTTCTGTGAGGAATACATTTAAAACGCTATTTATGATAAAAAATGACACTGCACTACAAAAGACTCTTGTAACCTTCTCATATTGGATATTCGGGTCCCTGGGTGCGCCACATCATGTTTACTACTTCTATAATAATTATACTCATTTTAAATTTCCAGTCCTTGATGTTACGGTCGCTTTAATACGTACGCCTACCACTGAGTCCTTCCAGTAAAAAACAAGCATTGAGATACAGATCAGTGGTTGTCTGCCTGTGGCGGACGAAGACTGGTTTGAGGGAAGTTGACCAGGTCGTGATGCATATCATTTCCGTCACCGTAGAATCAGCAGCGCTACCCTCTGTATGCATGGTTATTGCCGTGGGGCTTTACCACGCAAGCCCAGTGAGTAATTTTGATGGTGTTCAAATCTTCAGTAAAACCTAAAGCTGCAGTATACAAAGCACCTCCAAGACCACCTTATTCTGTTCTTCGTTCTCTTGACCGGAAAGTTGTACGCCATTGGGATGCTTCACACGCTAAACTCTCGGGCCAAGCTTCGTCAACGCATGAACTCTCGGGCCATGGGTCGGATGTCCCTTGGAGAGTGGCAGTGGGATACGGCGAAGAAACCCGGTTCGTTTTCTTCAACGGACATTGGGCTCCGTCCTTCAGAGGCAAGTTTGGTTTGGTTTTGCTTGCTTTTTTTAACTCGAACTCGTTCCTTTATCAGCCCCCCTCGAGTCCAGAATTTCGCCGCCCCCGTACATCCATCTATCATCTCCACGACACCTCTGTCAAATTACCAAATCGCGCCTGATAGTTTAGCGTCGCCCGATATCGCAATTGGGAGAGCTTCAGAAACGGAACGCAAGTAGTTTGAATACATATACGTCGGATTCAAAATGGATGTAAAGACTATCCTATCAGAAGAAATAATCGTCCATAGATAACGAGTTCCTCAGGGTTTGATTGTGTGCGCAAGGTTTTCCAACAGTGTCGTGAGGCGTTCAGCTTCATACGCTGCCAAAGTCACGTTCTGGTCAAACGCCAGAGCCTCTGTTAGGGCAGGGAAAGTCGTGGCTCCGTATCCTATGAAGACGTCAGTATAAAGAGACCAAGCAGAATCGGTATATCACTCACCGAGCCACTTTCCAGGAGCAACACCAAGATGCTTATACCACTCTCTATCCTTAATACCGCCTTCGGAAATGAAACCACGCTCGAAAGCAGTGATTTTCTTATTTGCCTTTACAATGCGTTTCGCAGCTTTGATGAGTTTCTTGATCTCCTTAGGCAGGCGTCCAGGATGCGGATGCCTAGGGTGGTTCGGTTTGGGATGATGAGGGTGATCGGGACTATCTTTAGGATGGTGAGGCTTGGGATGATGAGGTCTTGGGTGGTCAGGATAATCAGGACCGTCTTCGGGGTGATGAGGTTTGCGATGATCAGGGTGATCGGGACCATCCTTAGGGTGCTTGGGGTGGTCAGGATGGTCAGGACTGTCTTCGGGGTGATGAGGTTTGTGATTAGGGTGGTGAGGCTTGGGATGATCAGGCCTTGGATGGTCAGGACCGTCGGGATCATCTTCGGGGTGATGAGGTTTACGATGATGGGGAGGGTGATCAGGGTGATCAGGACCGTCTTTAGGGTGATTGGGTTTGCGATAATGGGGCGGGCGTTTGTCAGAGTGGTCAGAACTATCCTTCGAGTGACGGAACTTCGAACGTCCGGACTTGTCAGCGTCGTCAACGCGCTCATGCCATCCCTGGTGTGGCGGAGGTAGCATGGCATGCACGTCCTCTCCATCAATTTCCAAGAACCTGGTCCAGGCGTTGATATCTATTTCATCCTCTCCGTGTTCCGAGACTTTCTGGGACTGATAGTTGTGTGGCTTGACACCAAAGACACCCTTGATCCAGTCTTTGATACGTCGGACGAACGAAAAGTGCTTCTTGCACTTGTGATGGGGACGACGAAGTTTTCGCAGGAGATGCTTGAAATCTTTCTCGGCCTCGCTTTTTTCTTTGTCTAATGCCCGACTGGCAGCCTGAACCTTGTTAATTGCCTTCGCGAGAGGGGAGAGATCAAGGGAAGCGAGAGACGAAGGCAGCTCGTGTTGAAGGTCTAAGACCCTGTAAGAGCATATTATAAGCCCTTGGCTTCATTTGTTAGGGTCGCATGGACCTACTTATCAAGGTAATCATCAAGTTCAAGGGCGTATTGAGTAGTGTTTAAAGGGATGAGGAACGAATCAGTCAAACGAAGGGCCAGAAGACCCAAGTACTTGGCAACGGCCACCTTTCGAAATTTCATTAGCGTTGGAATCTTACATGTATTACAGAGCAGACATACATGACGATGGAAACCAGGATCAGCATACACCTCTTGGAAGCGCTGACTGTCATAGACGGAATGATAATGGTAGACTGCATCATTCGCAGTATTGCCGAATCCTTGGTCGGAGCTGGCAACCTAAAGGACATAAAAGTCAACCACTGAACCTTTGGTATAGAGAACAGATCCACTGACTCCAAGGCGTTGGAGGAACACAGTAAAATCACTTCCACTGCCCAGAGGCAAGACGCCAGTCTTAGAAGCATGCGCGTCTCGCTTTTCAGCAGTGTATGACTCGAGGAATTCCTGATCAATGGTGAAATCCGATTCAGCCTGGAATGGGCCCTCGTCGTTCTTCGCGTCCCAGAGACTCTTACCCTCGATCGTTGGATGTGGGATTTCGAGAGCAGTTTCCTTGATAAGATTCGCAAGGGAGGGCGAACCCCGAACATTGAACTGCGAACCATCCACAGAGACGTCAACATTGAGGTACGCCACAGCGTGCTCAGAGATCCATTCTGCGAAGTCCTCGCCCCATTCGGTGCTGCCTACCAGCCCGTACTGCATATTCCTTTCAGTGTTGGGCACTATGAAGTTGGAAGTAACTTGTTACCTCTTCAGCATCCCAGCTGGCGAACACGACTGGAATCAAGAGTTAGAGATTGTGAAAAGAAAAAAAAAAGAAAATAAGTGTGTACCAGTGCGGAGTGGCTTCCATCGGCTCCTGAGGAGAGCTCCAAAGCTGCGAATGATCTCATGGAGGGAAACAGTGCCGCTGATGGGGTCAGCAGCACCAAGGACCCAGGCTGCCATGCAAATCAAAATGAGGAAAGGTTCTCACAAATTGTAACAAAACAAAAGTTATTACCGTCACGATGGCAGCCAACGATCACGACCTCATCCTTAATATGGCCAGGGATAGAGGCCATCGTATTCCAGATCGGAGTGACTTTCGTATCCACTGGGCACAAAGTCAGCTGTGTAGAGAAGTGTTATCGCAATGGGGAATGTACCGTGGTTAACAAGCTTAATCTTTGACGAGCTTGCCTTCCCGCTCAGTGTCCGCTTTCCGTCATTGCCCTGAACGTACAGGTCGCCGATTTCTTCAAGGAGTCGCTCACCGTTCGCCCATGAAATAGGCAAACTAGGGATCTTGGGAATGTTGGAACCTTCTTGGCGTTCAGAATTTTCGTACGCAGGGTATCCAGGGGTGGTGGGATCTCCAGGATAGGAAGAAAGGAACTGCACGCTTCCGCGTTGTACAGCGCTGGGATTACGAGCAGGGCCGGCAGGGTAAGGAGCAAACCCGTTCTCAACAGTGACATAACCATCATCCCGAGGATCTGAATAGATTAGGACGCCAACGGCGCCAAGTTCTTGAGCACCTTTGATCTAGAGATGATATCAACAACTGTGGCGAAACTTTGGAAGGGAGAGCAAACCTTAAGACCACGGAAGACTCCACCATAACGAGTGATGACGATCTTTCCAGTCAAGTCGACACCAGCTGCGACTAGTTCATCGTAGTCCTATAGTTGTAGAAATATCAGTAAAGACATAGGCAGTAAGCCTTTCGTGATACTGACGGCCTTGGTTCCGTAATTGGCATACACAAGCTGACCCTCAACATCGCCGTCTTTGCTGAGACCATGCCATGTGGGAACAGCATCTTTGTACTTTGCGGCATCCTCGTCCAATGGGTCACCATCTTCGACGAGGTCGGCTTCCCAGACTGCAGAGCCGTCCTCTCCAAGGATTTGGAGGCTGCGATCCAAGGGCGTGTTCAAGACAGGGTAGTAAACGTCAACCCATGCAGAGGGTTCCGAAGATTCATGAGACGTGAGAAGTAGAGTCGCATTTCGGGACTCGGCAGTACCAGCAGAAAAGATAGGTTCAGTGGCTGGAGGGGCAATACCCAACTCAGTTTGGAAGAGCTCAAGGATGACCTTTGCATCTTCGAAATCCTCAGACGAGCCAGCAAGATGGGGGTGAGTACCATAAGCTCGAGAAGCAGCTAGAGCACTCTCAGAGTTAGGAATTGAACTGGAGAGATGTTGGAATAACAATGTGTTGACATGCAGATAATGACGTACAGGAAAAGCTTATCGCGCTCTGCACCGGAGAGACGGTGATGAGGCTTATGGGGAAAACGAGGGTGAGGAGGCGTTGGACCAAAAGTATGAACAACAGCCTTGAGACCAAAAAGAGCAAGAAGAACAAAAGCTGAGAAACGCAAGAACGTGCCCCTGCGAGGTTGTCGAGGAGGCTCTGTTGCCGGGAGGGGAATATACTCCCGTTTGTCAACGAAAGCCTTTTCCGCAGGCATGATGGGGAAAGGTATTGAAGAACTGACGGTGTAATCTGTTGGGTTATATATAGTTAAGTAAGCTGGAAATAGCGCAACACGCATGATAGATTTCGAATGAATGCCGGCCGCGCTGCGGAATCATCTCGTGACCAACACGCTCCAACGCGTCTATACCATGGACCTCTGCTTTTCTCCTGCCTCATCCACTGAAGGTGGCGCCTACAAGCTCCTTGAACTCCCCCCTGACCTTTGCAAGCTCATCGAGAATGCTGTCGACTCTATGTCTTCCATTCGGCACGTCTCTGTCGCAATATACATGTTCGCTCATTGTTCATTCTCTCTAGTCTCAAGCTTAAAGGTCAGAGCGCAGAGAATGCTGTTCTCTGCACAGCCAACAAAACCTTTCTTGTACGCTCGGTTGCCTTGTCTAACTCGGTCCTCGTTGTTACTTCTCCCCCGGACGCGTCTTCGATGGACTTTGCCGACGATGCGGTGGTCATTCGCGATCAAGTCACGGAAATCCTGGAACTAACGCCATCCGTGCCAAAATTACACGTTCTCAGCTCAATTCTGAAAGGAAAAGAATACGATGACGAGGATGATGATGAAGTTGATACGACAATGGGCGATACAGTAGGTTTTTCCCTGCATCGTTTGATGAATACTACTTGAAAACACCTAGAAGTTCACCTACGAAGATGCACTTCAAACAATACAGGCTAGCGATCTAGAACTAGACCGTGGGCTAAGAGATAGGCACATTCTCAATATTAATGGTCAGTCTAATCCCTCATTTCGAGCAGTCCTGTCAATTATGTATGCAGGTCAACTTCGGCCTATCGCACCCACGTATCTCGGTCGCCTCTTGCAACTATTTTTGAATGTTCTCATCGCGCTGTCCCTCTCCCATGGATCCGCTTCCGTCGAAGCCTTATCCTCATCGCTTGCAGACGATCATGAAGTGCCAAGGTCTATCTCTATCCAAGTCATGTCTTGGTTTGGAGAAATAAAGGAAGGCAAATGGAAGATGGATGTGGACGCTATGTTAAAGCAAGTCGGGCTCGGCATTCTGAGAAACCATCGAGTAAGAAGAGACTTGACACCTTAGCAGACTCTTCTCATGAATCTGATAGCACACCCCAATACATCAAGATCTCCTCATAGCTCAATGGAAATCATTAGTCGGCGACACCTTCGAGTCCAAAGTTGACCTAGGACTACTTTCTGTGAGTTGGTGCATTATAATCCAATATTATCAATGTATTGAAGCATGACAGGGAAATTACCTCGCCTCAGTTAATGACTTGGAGAGCCTCACGTATTTCCCAGCATCATCTCTACCTATTGACGCAGCTCGCCGATTCGGCGATCTATTTTTGACTCGTCCTCGATGGAAGGGCAAGGACATTTCTCCATTTCTCGCGGATATTGCTGTCGACTCAAAAGAGCGAGACAAGCTCCTACTCAAATTCGCCAGAGCGACAACAGATACGGACGGGGTGTGGTACACAGCGAGAACTCAATACAGCGGTTGAGTTGCCTCTGCTTCGCTGGGTCCGGATAATGGATCTGGCCGTACAAAGCTAAACTACATACAATGGTGTACAAATAAGGAAGATATCCAACTTGTGTGTATCATGTTAAAACTGTTTTCTTCTTAGATCGCGTATGGGCCGTCTTGCTGAGGCCATTGACAGGTGCTGGCCTGTACTCATCTTCGTCGTCGTCGTCGTCTTTTCTCCTCTTTTTCCCATTTGAGCCGCTCTGACCATGGTGGGAGGATTTGGTTTGAGCACTGCCAATGATTGCCCACATTGATCTGCCTACAGTAGTGTTGAGACGAATGTCCTTATGGTTTGCTCGGACATGCTTGCGAAGAGTTGTGATAGCATGCGCACGCTCCTCCATGGTCTTCTTTCTCATTACGAACAGTAAGACACCTGGCAATGATAAAAAACGGCTAATCACAAAAAATTTGACGTAGCTCTTACCAATGTAAATGAACTCTGCAGGAGCCAGGCGATTACCGATATTTTTGAGGCCGTGGTTTAGCTTTCTATCGTTAGCAATATTCCAGAAATCTATGAGAACACCTTCGATCTCGCTTTTGAAGTGTTCTGAAGGAGGATCCTCGCGTTCAAGCCACTTCATTGCGCTTTGTGAGGTGGGAATTTCTTCCTTCCCAGGCAGAAAATCACAGCAGCAGACAAAATACGCGATATTGGAGAAGTCTCGTCCGCGTCGGGTATCCCACTCCAGAACGGAAGCAAGACCGCCTTCTATTCCGACGTGTTTGCGTTCAAGTTCGCGAATCCATTGCGCCCACGGCGTTGATAAGGCCTGCAGCTTCTCTGCGTTCTATTAGTATCAGAAACGATCAAATCAAGTGCTTCTTACCAGGACCAGTGAGAGTCATTCCCATTTGAACCCTCTGGAAAACTTCATGCTCGGCACCCGGAGGAAGATTACGATACTCAACTTCGACGACAAGTCAGATATGGTCTTTGAGGCTCTCTTCGAGCACTCACCACATGTCAGAACTCGCTTCAGAAACTGCTCCTTGTAAGCTTCTGGGATTTCTGCTTTTGCAGTTCTTGATGACTGTGGTGCAATGAACCACCACTGTTGCTTCTGAGACTTTGATTGCTTGACTTTTTAGATTGAGCTTCCTCCATGAATTAGAATGGCATGGTACCATAAGAGCACCTACATGGAATCTAGAACGCAGCCGAAGGTATTCAGAAACAACGCCATAGAGCTTTGACAAAAGGACTCACTTGTCCGTCACAGAACTTCTGTATCGATGTAAGCCTCTATGATAAAACGCTTAGAATATGCGAGGCAAGGAGTTGACGCGCTGCCCGACCTGTTTACCATCCACGCATACACGGACTTCCTCGTTAGGGTCGTCCTCAGCAGGATGTACTGCAAATACAATTGGGGGGACATAGAAGTTGTGAAAGAGAGAGTGAATCAAGTTGCTCTGCTTGGATTCTGTCCATACGACATCTGTCGCCCAAGTTCAACCAAACGCGTATTTCCGGATTTGAGCAGATACCTGCCTCTTTGGTATGAAGGCTCTAAATCAATGCCTCCGTCGTGTATGAGATCTGTGAGCCCAATTTCAGCGGTTCTGACGGTTAAAGACGCGAGTGGTGTGTACCATGAAGCTGCCGTATCGACATTTTATGTTCTTGGTATTCTGGCAAAGCACCGCGAATCTTGAAGGCATTGGGGTTACTGTCGTCTTCTGACTCCTCTTCTTCGTCAAGCTCGTCGAGCTCGAGCTCGAGCTCTGGCTCTGGCTCTTTCTTGGGTTGCTGGGAATAGTAGTCCATGACGGGCGTGGATGATGTTTACAAGAAGGGCGGAAGACAAACCAATTCGAATGCACCGATCACTCGATCACGATCACGAGTCACTCCCCCTGTCATGACTGAAAATGTCAAGATCCCCCTCCCAAGATTCATAAAGGTCCTCACGGGCAACAATATCCCTGTTCCAAAGGCAATGGCACTCTCTGCTAAAATGTCAGCCCCTACATGTCTACCTAAAGAGTCTCTTTTTCACGTTTACCAGATATAAACAATTCAATACTCCTGCTCACCTTGCGTTGCTCGATGACATCAAGTTAGTTTCGGTTGGGGTGGACAGTAAGGATGATAGAAAGGCCGTACTCTCAGCACTACGGAACTCGGGCTACCTACCAACCGACACTCGTAAGAAGTTGAAGAAAGCTGATGAGCAGGCGTCCGTTGCTGGACCATCAACTACAGGCGCTGTTCAAGCTGTGGTATTTCAGAAACCTCTTGACCCTCAAACACCATAATAAGAGATTATTAGACCACGCCAAAACGGAAGCGAAAACGCCCTACCGATGTCAACGAATTTTTGCCAAATGGCCCGACAGATGAGGCAACCACCTATGGAAACCTAGACTTCGGCGAAATCTTAGACGAGCAGGTGTGTTCTCGCCCGGAATCTCAGAAGGTGACATCCCATTCTGCTGTAGGTTCTCAAAATGAAAGCGACCGTCGTTAATCGAGCTCCCCTCATGACACTCTGGGCTATGACTGTTGCTGAGCGTCTTGGATTCCGCAGAGAAGAAGCCCTCAGTATCGGCGAGTAACGATCTCCTGTATCATTGATTCAACTGGTTGTAAACACTACGTCCCCGTAGCATCTGCCTACACAGAAATGAACGCTCTCTCAAAAGGGGTGGCTCTTGGAATATATGAGACTGGAAAGGAGCGAGGTATGGAGGCCGTCAAAGGCGGTTCCCAGTCATACATCGAATTCATCGGACGACGGTGTGTTTGACTCTCTGAATGTTGCGTTTTTTATACTCACATACTCATGTGTGTTTCAACTACCCAGAATGTAATGGATGATTTTTGAGAAGATATGCCCATGCTGATCAATTTCTTCCAGACCACTCTATCAAACGCAGACACAGCAATGGCGCGCCCTGTCGAACGGAGCGCCTGTAGAACCAAGTACTGCATTTTCTTATATATCTCGCGCCTTTCGACAAACCACCCCACATATTACTGGTGCACTGAAACTTCTCGCGAACAGCTTTCCTAGCGAGGAGCTCAATGGCTTAGCTTGGAGTTTATACGCGGAGTTTCGACCGACCGTTGATCAGTGGGGTGCAAAGTCCGAAGTAAAATGCTCGTCAATCCTGGATCTCAGAAAAAAGGATTCTGGACCTCTTCAGGGCGCCGGTAACGCGGAGAACATCATACAAGTCAATCTCGAAGGTCCCGTGGTAAACGATAGTAGCCAGCCCGACCGAAAGAAGGTGAAGGTCTCCACTTTGGAGGAGTATGAAGCAGCTCTGGATCAGGACTTTGCATATGACGATGTCAACCTTGACTTCGATAAATAAAATAAAACATCCAGCCGTTGGGTAGTTACAGGATGGTAATATACTCTAGTCATCTAAGTATAGACTCAGGCCATATCGTATAGCCTGCATTCATAGAGCCTGCATCTACAGCTTCTGGATGACAGCAGAAGTAAATTCTGAGGTGGTCGCGGAACCTGAATAAAATTGGATGAGCGACTTGAACCTGCATCAAGTTAGAAGCACATACCACCCATATCAGCAGTGCGAACTTTTTCAGAGTTGATCACGTCAAATGTCGCAGTAGCAATGCTGTTGGCGATGGTGTCCAGGCTACGCATGAGTGTCAATACAATGACCGGTAAGGTTGTCCACATAAAGATAGTTTACCCTAAGTGCCTAAGCATCATTGTCGCGCTCAGAATCATAGCCGCCGGGTTGGCACGGTTGGTACCCATGATATCGCTAGCAACGTGACGACATCCGGGCTCAAACAAAGCATATTCCTGTTGGTGAACGACTGAGCACGCAGTAGAGCACGCCAAAAAGATTCAGACCGACCCGTCCAACGTTGCACCCGGGAACGATACCAGGGCCGCCAACAAGAGCGGCACCGATGTTGGACACGATAGCGCCGTACAAGTTAGGCATCACCATGACATCAAATTGACCTGGTCGTGCGACAAGCTGCATCGAACTGAATAGGTATCGTCATGTTAAAGACTTTTCAAAATCCAGAGTCGCTGCTACGCACGTGTTATCAACGATCATGTCATTGAATTCAATGCCAGAAGACTTGTACTCCTCAGCGACGCGACGGAAAGTGTTGAGGAAAAGACCATCACCAAGCTTCATGATGTTAGCCTTGTGTACACATGTCACTTTCTGGGTGGGCGTAAGTAACAAGTAGAAGAAAGGAATATGTTGCGACATACTTTGCGGTTGTTCTTGAGGGCGAAATCAAATGCGAAACGCGAAATTCGCTCAGCTTTGGCGCGTGTAGAAACCTTCAAGCTCTCGACGACACCTGGGTAGCTCTGATGCTCAAGACCAGAATACTCTCCCTCAGTATTTTCACGGATGATGGCGAAGTCGACGTTGGAATGACGGGTGGGGAAACCAGGAAGGGATTTGCACAGAACAACGGAAGCATAAATATCAAGTTGCTGACGCATGGCCACATTCCATGAAATATGTCCGGACTGGGATATGGGGGTAAAAAGGATTCCTGGTGCGGGGTGTGTAAGTTCTGGTAACTTCACACGTCAAAGTGTCATGCAATCACCTTTGAGACCGACTCGGTTTCGCTTCAGGCTCTCCATAGCTTGCTTGAAGAGTGCTTCGCCAGACGACGACATTCCAGACACATCATATTGCTCCCACTCAATGGGGGCATTAACATGATCGAATATCTCCTTCACGGAGTCCGTGATCTCTGCACCAATTCCGTCACCAGGGATGAGGGTCACCTATAGGCGGGTGAAATCGGCATTTGAAGGAAAAACAGAGAGGCTTACTGTGTAGACACCACCATATTTGGTTGATGGCTATGTATATTACTTGAGAGTCCGAATACGATATGCAGAAAATACATACCCTATTGGCGACGCTGGGGAAACTGCCAGGGATATTCGTGGCATAAGACCTCTGTTAACAACCATGAAGTAAGAAATTCTGAAGCAGATAGATAATGTACGCACAGACTGAGAGATCAGGGGACGGGCAGCAGCAGAGATGGCGTTGCGAAACATCACAGATGTTGGGGTGTATGGAACGGAGAAAAAGGTAGAAATCGGGCTCCGGCGCGGAACCGTTGAGAAGAAAGATAAAATCCCGGTGATCACGTGCATGGAATCGCGTCCACGTGCAGACTATCTGATCGGATTCGGCGGATAATTTTACGGAGGGTCCATCACGATGTTGGTAATTAGTAGATCCCCGAACACTAGGTACTTCGTGTCTGTCGTCTTGGTTGTTCTCTGGTCCTTTCAGCGTTAGTCGTGTGCACCATGGATTTCTCGGAAATTCCTGCACCACCTCGCCAACGGTCTTTCTCATACTACGTCGCGTTGTTTGGCGTCATCATTCCGTTCTGCTCCACTATCCCTATAGCTTGGGCATACGTGATATATATTGTTGGCTCGGGCCAAATGTTGTCATTGGCGTGGACCAGTCGCACATTATTTTCCATCGCGTTGTGCGAGGTCGGTGTTGTACATCCAATAATAATACTCTTCAAGGTATTAACGGGTAGTTACAGGTTCTTTTCAGTATATATCAGCTCTATCTGTTTCATGTCGTTTCCCCGCCAGCACCTTGTGGTAGTGGTGATCCCCGAGAAATCCAGGCTGCTTTTCGGAGACTCCTCAAAACTGGCCTTGCAAACCTTCCAGTTGATGGTGGTGACGAAGAATCACATCGACCGGGAAGCCCAGAGGAAGACATCATTAAGCTCGAGTTCGACGATCCGCGAGCCATCGATTTCCGTAATGCTTTGCGACCGTGGTTCGGCAACGCAATCTGGTCTTCCATCAAGCTCCATCAAGCCCGACAGTGGCTGTATTGGTCGATATACAACGCAGACCTTCCACCATACGAAAGTCTGGCTGCGTCTCAAAAGGCCGTCATGGAGAGCGCCCTTGATATCCTCCAAAAGCGCTGTGGCTCTGTTTTTGAGCAAGGCTCCAATCCCGCTGTCAAAACGATGAGGATGACGTTGGACAAAGTTGATATCATATGGCGCCCTTTCACATTTTATCTGGCGTTATTCTTAGTCAACTCTTGCTTAAGGAAAATGTTCCGATATAGATGGGATGCACGTTTTGGTCATCGCGATGGTTTAGAGTATGTCTTCAGAGTTTTTGCATTCACTCAGACCAAACCATATGTTCACTAGGTACTTTATTCGCACACCCAAGCACTGGGACCCTGTGAACGGCCCTCGTCCCCTAGTTTTTATCCACGGGTTGGGAATGGGCCTTTTCCAGTATGCTGTTATTATCCAACACCTGATACAGCATCTTTCGGATCGCCCAATGCTTGTCCTCCTTCAACCCCAAATTAGCCAACATTTTTTCCACCCTAGATTTCTGAAGCCTATGATACGGCATGAAACGGCAGACCGATTGGCGTCCCTATTAACACACCTTGGTTGGGTGCATAGAGACCTCGACGACGGCCATAGTACCGAAGAGGAAAAGGAAATTGTGCACTCTTTAGTGGGAAAAAGAAGGAAAGGGGTAACCATCCTCAGCCATTCAAAGTAAGCCCGAGTTCTTCTCCTACTGTGCTTAATCTAACTACTACAGTGGATCATATGTCCACGCGTGGATGTTAAAAGGTTACAAAAAGATGGTTGGCCGGTCTTGCTTCGTTGACCCTGTCACTTTCTGTTCCTGGGAAGGAGGTATGTATATGTTCTTTGCAAAAATGACAATTCAACTTGAAGCCCCAATAGACGTTTGCTTCAACTTTTTGTACCGTCAACCTAAAACAGCATGTTGCATTGCACTTTACCTGAGGCATTGCTAATTCTTAGTACAGGCAATGGAACTTGTCATGCGATATTTCGTTGCCACGGAACTGGGCGTAGCGAACCTACTCGCACGTCATTTTGATTGGGCTTCCAATACATTGTGGTTCGAAGACATACCTAATGCACGCGATGCGACAAAGGCCTATTTTCTTCTCGGTGGAGAGGATTCTATCATCCGTTCTGAAGTTCGATTTTGTTGTTCTTTTTAAATCACCTTTTTTCTGACGAGGATACCACAGCGTGTCAAGCGTTATCTTTCTTCGCATGGCGTAAAACAAGGCCTGTGGTTCGACCCAGCCGGTTCACACGGGCAAGCATTGCAACCGGGAACACGCGGCCATCTTGAAATCCTTCGCTGGGTTCGGGAGGCCGACTAATGATATTTTATGAAACCTTAAGTATACCCTCTCACTCTACATCACAGCTATATCTCCTAGAGCTAGTGGTCCTGCTTCCTTTTTTGTGCCATACTCTCTAAGTTAGATGCTGATGCTGTAACATCGGGAATAGATTCAGCGCATTACCGCCCAACACCATCCTAAGGCCCTCGGCGTCTTTTCCGTAGTGTTCCTTGACATTCTGGGTGAACCATTCGGCCATTTCAATGCTGACGGCTGTGATTGAGGGTGTGTAACCATCCTCATGTGTATGTGATATATCAACCTACCTGGGAAGTCGGTCCCAAACAATATGCGATCACGAGATACAAATACATCCTGGCATACCAGACTGGGGCCGTACGAACTCAAAGCCGTTTCATAGTAAAAGCTCTTGAAATCTTGCAGGATTTCTTCGTACGTAAGAGGGCAGCCCATGTGACTAGAAAGAACAGCGACGCGTGGCGCAAGCACTGGGGTGGTGCCACCCAAATGTGCAAGAATGATCTTGATGTCGGCGTACTTCCTCTTACGGCCAGTAACGACGAGTTGGGCGGCCGCCTTGTAGGTTTCATTCGGAACCTTTATGGTGTCAATAACTGGCTCTTGTCATAACAAGGGTAGAACACACTTGCGATATAGGGACACACAGGAAGGGATGGGGATCTGGTGTTGAGGAGGGCGTCTGAGTTCCGTGAAGGAATACCACGGCGCTCCTGCGATTCAGCTCAGCCCATATGGCGTCGTACCGGTCATCGCCTACGTATCCTGTTTATGCGGCAAGTAAGAAAATCTTGACTTTCATTCCAAATCATTCTCACTTGCTTCGAGGCCGACTCCGTATGAAGACGAAATGGAAATTCCTGCTGCGTGTAGTACATCGAAGGCGTAGGCGATTTCTTGCAATGAACCTAGCAAGAATGAGATCAGCAAGAGCCCACAATGAGCCCGCCATGAGAGATAGGCACAAACCTTTGACATCATCCAGGAACGGGAGGCAAGCAAGGAAGGCAAATCTCTTAGGATGGTTGCGTACAATCGATGACATTGCTTCATTCCTGAACCTGGTCACATTTCTGTTCTCTTGACACACAGATCCCATGAAAAGAGCCGGAAGTGAAAGAATAGCCACGTCGATTCCCGATGCGTCCATCGCTTTTATGCTGACTTCAGGGCTCCAGGGCAGTGTCCCGGCGGGTGCCTTCCACCCCACTGCTTGATTTGAAGCAGCCTTGTTCAGGTCGTCGGGAAAGAAATGGTGATGAACGTCGATGCACAACATTGCTGTAAAATCCTCGCGCAAGGGCAGCTTCAAGACGTGAGACAGGGCTAAAGCAACAGCTTGTCAAGTCAGTGCATCTTTTATAATTGACCACAAGCCCATTTATGTAAGAAAGCACCCATTCTCGAAGGCATTGTGTTTAGAGTGTATTCGGTTACCCATATTCCGCAAGAGGTATCCCACTTACTACATCTAAGTCAAGGATCTCACTTGGCTCTATACATTTGACATTCTTCAGAATCCCATGATACAAATTTCCCACTCAGAGAAGGCTCGGCACGAAGAGCAAGTGCGGCGATGACATGCCCCGCATCCTCGGGTTTCACCAGTTTGCCTTCACTGTAGGCTTTGACAAACTTCTCATGATCCTTTTCGGCCAAAGCTGAATTTGCGTTCTCCCGCAATATAGATTGCATCTGCGTAGACAGATGAAGAGGTATTAAAAGGCGGCGGTTGATAGAAACGACGTACACTGGTGTCAACCATGCCTGGGCGCAGTGCTACTGAAATGATGCTGGGCTCTTCCTCTGCCATAGTCCTAGAGAAGGTGTTATATCGCAGATAACTTCACAGTGCCCATCATGCATACCTGCACAACGAATTCATGGCCGCTTTCCCAGCACTGTACGGCCCCCAACCAGCAGAGCCTTTGACCGCAGCTCCAGAACTTACAAACACAACACGTCCTCCCAGTTCACTTTTCCTGAGTGCAGGCAATCCAGCTTTAAGGGCAGTCACGAGAGAGAAGAAATTAACATCAAAATGATTCTTCCACGATGAAACTAGGGCATCCCCGCCGATAGGTCCGAGGGGGTCGAGAATACCAGCATTAAGGATGAGTCCATCAACATGTTTGTACGTCTGTTCTGCCTGGGCTATCGCGTCGTTTACGGCCTGTTCATTTGAGCTGGTGACAAAACAACGATTAGAGCAAGGCATCACGGCTTTAAGTATGCACTGACACATCGCACGGCACGATGAGTAGGTCTTCGGACGTCAGCGCAACTAGTTCCGGAGTCTGAGAACGGGAGAGTGCGACGACACGAGCATGGAACACTGTCAAAAGGAGTTTTGTAACAGCCAGTCCAATTCCTCTGTAGGAAAATGATCAGTCCGAAAATGCAGGATAGACATATCGAGTACCTAGAAGCCCCAGTAACAATTACAACAGGTTTGCGTATAGATGTCATGACGATCGAAAGAGAGTTGTCCGGGCCGCTTAGCCGTGGCGTCTCCTTTCAATATTATACACCCGGCGCACTACATGCATATTTAAGTTAGTCACATCTGGTTCGCCTACGTCTAGTTTGAACTATAGTAAATATACAAAAATGAATTCACTATTTCCTAGCACTACGACGCATATGTTCCTAAACGTATGCGAACAGCATTGGCATGGGCTTGCAGCCCTTCGCAATCTGCCAGTGTTGCAACCACTGGACCAAGCCTTTTGAGACCCTCCGGTGATATCTGTTGCGATGTGATGTGCTTTTGGAACGAGAGCGTGTTGACGCCACTGAACTGACGTGCATAACCATTCGTGGGTAGTGTGTGGTTAGTACCAGAGGCATAGTCTCCACAGCTGAACGATGACAATAAATCAGACCGCACAAGAAACATGATGGGACAACTTTTACCTTTCAGGTGTGAACGGCCCAACAAAGACACTTCCAGCATTATTGATGAACGCCACATGCTCTGCTGCATTCTCCAAGTGAAGAATAAGGTGTTCGGGAGCGTAATCATTGGAAAAATTGATAGCTTCTTCGACTGATGATGCCTTGACAATGATACTTTTCGGGATTGACTCTCGCACAATATCCACCCTGGAAAGTGCATTGGCTTGGACATCGACTTCTTTTTCGATCTCAGCCAGTTTCTCTGATGACAGGCTAACAGCGACAAGAACAACCTGAGAGTCGACACCATGTTCGGCCTGGGATAAGAGATCTGCCGCGACGAAAGCGGGATTAGCTGTGTGGTCAGCGATGACCTGTATCAAAAAATCAGAGTAGGGAAAAAAGCCAACTCATGGAAGGTGCTCACCAAAACTTCAGAAGGCCCAGCAGGCATATCGATCGACACCAGAGCGTCAGTATCGTTTTGGACCAACATCTTTGCTGCTGTTACCCATTGGTTTCCGGGGCCAAAGATTTTGTCCACTTTGGGGACAGTTTTCGTTCCATACGCCATCGCGGCGACCGCTTGGGCGCCACCCGCCTTCAAGATAGCAGAAGCACCAACACGATGAGCAACGTACATAACTTCTGGAGATATACTACCATCTGCTCGCGGAGGGGTCGCGAGCACTATCTCTTTACATCCAGCCACTTGTGCAGGGATTCCCAGCATGAGGGCCGTCGAAGGGAGGATTGCGGTTCCTCCTGGAACATATAGGCCAACACGACCGATGGGGCGCGCGAAGCGAGAACACACAACCCCAGGCATCGTCTCCACTACAAGTGTCTCTTTGTCTGTTTGCGCAGCGTGGAATTTGTGGATGTTGAGATAAGCCTGGTCAATGGCAGTGCGAACCTCAGGATCAATTTCCATTGTCTCCTGTGCAAATGGAGGGAGGACCACAGTGGAGGTGAGCTGTGCCTTATCGAACTTGGCCGTCAGTTCAAGAAGAGCAGCGTCTCCTCGGGTGCGGACGTCATCGACAATAGGCTTGACCTTTATGATCATCTCGTCTGACTTGAGAACAGGACGTTTGAGGAGCTCCGCGCGCGCGTCGGCTGTAATTCCAGCCAGATCCGATGTTCGCATACGAATGGTACCCTCTGACTTGGGAGTTGCAGAGGAAGCCTGCTGAGGAGCAGATGGCACAGATTTCACGCTCGCCGGTTTGGTCCACTGAGGTTTAGCGTTACCTGGCCTGCGTGTCACACGCTTGGCCTTCAAATCCAATGACTGCTCGATCTCCTTGATCCCAACGCCGGCTTGCACACATTTTGTTAAGGCGAAATAGAAAAGATCAGCGGCTTCGAAGGCAACGTCCTTTTTGTCTACCGCCCGACAAAGTTCATCGGCCTCCTCCATGATTTTTGATGACAGAAGAGAGGCATCGTCGAATAGTCGTCGTGTATACGATCCTTCGGGAGCGGAGGCGAGGCGAGAGCGAAGTGTGTTTTCGAGTGCCGGTAATCCGCTGATCTCTGAGAAACACGACTGTCGATTTAGGTGACAAAAGCCAGCGCCATGCTGTTTTACCCGGAATTCGAGGCTGTCGGAATCGCAATCTAGACTGATGCTCACGACGTCCTGTGTCGCGCCTGAAGTTTCGCCTTTCCTCCAAAGTCCATGCTTTCGTGACTGATATACACCCTTCCCAGTGATGATACTCTCCGTCACCGATTCTGCAGATGAGTAGACGAGGCCCAGTGCGTGTCCGGTTTCGGTGGTGACAATCGTTGGGTAAAGGCCATCAGGACGATCAGACACAACAGGGGCAAGGAATGCATCGGCGATGTTGATGCGCTGAGCGGACGTGCGCTCTAGTGTAAGCTGTGAAGTGGGAATGACAGGGATTGCACCGATGGCGAAGAGTTCTCGAACATTGGAAATTGTAAGTGGAGAAGATGGCCCGGCGAGAACATGGATTGACGAATTGGTGAAGAATTTGGATACGGAGGAGATGAGATCGATGTCGATGACTGGAGTTTTAAGGAATACGCCAGATACACCGTTGCGAACAGTGTCCGACACAGCACTGACATTTCCGACATCAAGAAGAAGGAAAATGCGCTCAGATGGAAGTCCAGCGCCAATGAGCTCCTTGGTAACAGAGAGAGGCGCGATGACTTTTTCGACGCCCTCATTCAACCATGATAAGATGTGATTAACGTCCACATCTTCGCTGTTTTCGAGTGTCACTGAGAAGTTAACTCCTTGAGGCAGGTTTAGGATGTCGGAGGGCGAGACAACAACGGGACCAATGCGGGAGAGAGCCTGTATGAGGCCGTCAGCCAGGCTGTCTAGCAGAGGCAGAAATACGGGCATCGAGAAAAGATTATCGACAGAAACTTTCAAGTTTGCCTCTCCTTATGGAGTATCGAAAAATCTGACTCAGTACATCCGGTCATCAATGCATCAATCATCGGTAACTCATTCTCTGCGCATAACATGGAAGTATATAATCCGACATACTACTATGAATGATAATACAAGAGACTGCATACATTAGTGGGATTTAATTATTGATACATAGAAAGCACGAAAACGAACGAGGGTGTTGTACAGCTGCGGTATGTATACTACAGGGAAAGTAAGGACTGGAATTGCGGCCCGCCGTCACGAAAAAAGAAAATGAGACTGAATCAGAACCAGCCCGCGGGAGGTGGAGATTGTACAAGACTGTTTCGACCCTCGCTTTGCCCACTAGAGGATCCGTTCCACGATTCCGGGGTGGGTGGCGATCTTGCGACAGTCTCCGTTTCGATATCTTTAGCAGAACTCTTCCAACCCGATGAACGAGAATCGCGGGGTCCAGAAAGGATGTCACTCTCCACACGGTCTAATAGCGCATGCAGGCTGTAGACAGATGCCTGGAGACTGTGTGCGGACGTGTTGGTGCTGTGTCCACGAGTGTGTAACCGAGGACCATGCCGCAGACGGATTTCATCCATACATAACTTGCGTAAGGCCTCGAGGCCCAGATAAGCTGCTTCATCACGGAGCTCGAGAAGATTCTCAAGTCTTTGATGTGATGATAGCATTTGGACGCTTCTTGGCAACGTCTCTGGCGCATCTGAAGAGCCGAGGGGGGATCTGAGGTAGTTGAGGATATGTGGGTAACTAAAAGGCAATCAGTTGTGCTCATATAAAAGTCCTGTCTATAACTCACGGAGTGCTTGGGCGATCCAAAAAAAGGTGCACACTGAACGACGACTGAGGGAGGAGACCCTGCGACGTTAGGTGATGCCGATATGCCGACACGTCGTCGTCGCTCGCGTTTGAGTATACAGACGAGGCAACGGAGGCCCGCTGCGGACGGAATAAGAAATGGACATAATCGGACAGATGAGAAGGACGTGATTTCAAGGTCTCCAAGGTCGTCTTGTGAGAAACAGTGGACGTCTCTAACGTGACGATGATTTTGGAGGGATCAACGGGACCTGTCGGTACATCTGACATAAGAACGGGTCTGAAAGGGCCTGGTGCCGGGGCAGCGGAGAGGTGAGCAGGCAGGGGTGGGACACGATTAATTTCCTCCACCTGCTGTATTGGCTTTGCCTTGAGTGAGGATCGAAGTGAGGCAGGACGGACAGTGTCAGGAGGGGCAGAAGGAGGTGCACGTGTGGGTCGCGGAGGCTGATTGGGAGTCGCCAAATAGTCCGTTTCTTCCACGTTCGGCATTGGCAAAGGGGGCAAAGGAGGACTGTCGGGCACAAGTTCCTCTGGCGCTGAAGAAGCGGGTGATGACAAGGAAGCACCAGATAGTTCTTGTTCCGAGGAAGCAGACTTCCTGAAGTCTGCTTCAACTACTGGATTGGGGGAGCGAGTCTGCTCGGACTTTCCGTCAAATGTAAGGCGGACGCCGGTCTCACGCAGAGCATCATCTGGTGTCCTGACGACGGTAGCACCAGATCCAAGGACACCGCTGCGGGGTTGAGACAAGAGTTCAATAGAACGAATCAGTTTCGGCTCGGAAATACGCGTTGGTTTTGCTGGGGTATATGGAGAAGAACTTGATTGTTGACTCGAGTTACGTGACAACCAGTGCATCGTATTCGAGATAGAGGGTCTGCGAGTACGAGATGGAGTTATTGGAGGAGAAAGAGGAGCAGAAGTAACGGTGGCCTGAGAGGAAGGACGTGAAGCAATGAGCGAGTATGATATAGGTGGCGGCTGGGGAGTGCGTGAAGGTCGTGGAGTTGGCGAACGAGGCTTTGTTCCGGCAAGCATTGTGGAAGACGTCTGGCAGAGTGAAAGAAGTGAAAGAAAGCTTTATGCACATCCTAGCAGCCTCAGAGCGGTTCATCAACGTTGCATCAGCTCTTTGTTCTCAAGAACAATAGTATCTATTCAATAGCTTAGTCAGCTAGTTCCATTTAAAATATCACGTGCTCTCATTTTCCGAGATCTTCAATGGACCCCGCAACGTCCAAGTTCCACAGCGCTCGCCCTTATGCCGTCTTGTCTGTTTCTCCTACCCTCGCAGCGCTCTATGCTACTAGCACGAAAAACTCTGATTGGTGCCCCAAATGTGGCTTCTATCTATTGAACGGTGGCGCCGACATCCGAATAGTTCGTACGAAAAAACAGAGGGCACTTCAGACAATTTGTCGAGGCTGTCAATGGAAACTCCTTGTACCAGTCCAGATTGAAGAAACACCGCTACATCATACCCCTCTGGATGATCACCTCACCTCGTCTCCCGCGCAAACACCACCTACATCGGCACCGCCCCCATCTCAGTTTCCCGCTTCAGCGCCAGAGTCTTCTGTGCAAACGAAAGCGCGGAACAAGAAAAAGAGTGGTCTTCAGCTTCTCCTGGAAAAGAATCGCGAGAAGGAAGCGCAAGAGTGCAAAAGGAAAGAGGCCTCTGGGGGGCTTGCCGCGTTTTTGAGCGGTCTATAAGGTATTTATATTCATTGTTGTGTTTTTCCTACATAATACCATCCTAGATGTAGAGTGTAGAGTTGAGTGATGTTTGTATTATGATGAATCATTGTATGATTTCTCCTCCAAATTGACAGGTTCAGCATTTCTGATGAATCGGCCAGGCCAGAACGGGGTATATGGCGCGACAGCGATGAAGAGGGGAAGAGTATCAAGCCCATAGAAAAAGCCTTCAGTGGTCGCAAGATGTCCTGCATACCCTTGTGAAAGCTCCACGACGCGGTATAGGGAACGAATCTGGAGCAGAGTCAATGGATTAGTTGTAGTATACAACTTGCAGTGTCAGTGGAATTCGCACCAAAATCCCAATACAACTTATGAAAAGCACGCAGCCAAGTGAGCGCCAATCGTTATACCAGGCCTTCGATTCATCCTGACGCCAGGTATCGTAATTATGTTTGCGAACCCGGTAGAGGAAAATGGCATAGATGCCAGTAAATGTTGCAAACGACACAAGCTGGACGATCAGGCCTGCCAGGAAAACCTGAGGATGGGTCAATAGCGGACTCTATCATGACACATAAGCAAATATTGACCCTGGATCCAACAAGATTGAGGTGTGCCGAATTCGCAGACGCTGAGAGGGCACCTCCTGCGGCCTATGTGTGCATCAGGGATCTAGTGCTGTCTATGCTTTTGCGTATCGAGTCGAGCTCACCTGAATAAGGAAGGTTGTGATGTCAGACGCGACAAAGGCTCGGGTGATTCGACGCGCAGGGACAGCTAAGTGTTCATCGGCGCCAAGGTGCCTCGCGAGTTGGCCAAGAAGAACATAGTCTGCGGCAATGAATGCGCAAGGCTGGCGGTTCGTCAGATTACGCCCGACCTGGTTAATCAGGCAGACTTACAGCGAGAACGACGAATAAGTATTCCACGATGTAAAGACCTTTGGATTCCGGATGCAGATGAAGGCCGAAACGCGTTGATATACCAAATGCAAAGACTGCGTACATTCATTAGGTTCAGGTATTTTGGTAATTGGCTAGGGATTTGAACACACGGTATGCTCCAATGTTGATCGATAGCATCCATCTTGCTTGCCATTTATATAGGCAAAAGGATTGTGAAATGGCGACAAGCAGGACAAGCGCTGTTGTCGACAGTCGTGTCAATATGGCCTTGCAGAGGGATGTCACACAACGTAATCAACACACCAAAGGCGATTGCGGTGAGAACGTTAGAAGTTATGTATCTTAAGGGATTGTAAGGGTCGTTTGCGGGGTCAGCATAAGGGTCCTCTGGTCGGGGTACTGAATGAGCCACTGCGGCAGCGGCATGTTTAGTGGCCATCAAGAGGAAAATTGTGGTACGACCGAAGCGTTGAACGCGCTCGAACGCCATTGGAGAGGGAGGGCCAACGGAGGTTGGCAAACCAAGATATTCAAGAGACGTCCGCGATATGTTTACCACAAAATTTAGATTGATGCCAAGTGCCCGAGATGCCCAGCGGGTAATTTGTTCCGCCACGCTTGTCACTACTAGTACTTGCGTTCCGCCAACCATTCCCTTAGCCTGGACCAGGCTATAGCAAGAAGAAAAGGTCTATTTAATGTATAGAAGGGTTCTAAAGAAAGGAAAAAGGCCTTACACAAATGTACAAATAAGATCCCTACCCTCATCAATTTATTTTGCCTTTATCCTCTAAGTCTTCAGGAGGTGCACTTATTGTCGCCTCCTCAGCAGGCAGCTCTTTGATGAAGCGTCCGGGCCAGAAAGGGATATAGATAACCGTCGCAATGAAGAGTGGGAGAGTATCCAATCCGTAGAAGAACGCCTCAGAGGTGGCCAGACGACCTTGAAACCCTTCAGATAGCTCAACGACTCGATATCCCGATCGAATCTTTATATAACAAGATCAGATTGACACGGACGAACGTCAAAAGCGTACTTGCCAGGATCCCTACGCAGCTGATGATCAACGCAAATGCTAACGAGCGCCAGTCCCGGTACCATGGTCCATGTTGATCCTTTGTCCAGATTTCAGGGGTACGGCGATAGACTCTGTGCAGGTAAAGCAAGTATATACAGGTGAATAGGAAGAACGAAAGCAGCTGAATCACGAGGCCAGCCAAAAATACCTAGAGTGCTAGTTAAAGTATTGAGTGGACAGGACTTGGGCACTGAGCACTGACGTGTGATCCAACTAACTGTTGATTGGGGTCATTTGCTGATACAGAAAGAGCGCCGCCAATAGCCTGTTTAACCATCGTGAACATTAAATTATTGGATATGCAATATATCTACCTGTATGAGAAACGTCGAAATGTCGGACGAGACGAATGACACAGTGATTTTGCGAGCTGGTATGAGCAAGAAATGAGGCAAGTCGAGATGCAACGCCAGGCGTCCTAATAAGACGTAGTCGGCAGCGATAAAAGCGCACGGCTTCATTGCATTAGTTCAATTGAGATGAAGACACATAGGTTTCCTGCACTCACGGAAAGAACTACAAACAGGTACTCCGTGATGTACCATCCTTTTGACTCTGGATGAATGTGAAGGGCAAAGCGGACACCAAGACCAAGAGCGAATGCTGTAGCGATGCTTAAGTGGTGTAAACGAGGCCGTATTTGCACACGCACTGTAAGCGCCAATAACCATAGACAACATCCATTTTGCACCGTATTTCCGAACAAAGAGAGACTGGGAAATGCCAACGAGGAGAATTAGAGCTGTCAATGACTGTTCAAAAGTCTCACGGAAGGTGAAAACCGGATATAAAGACTGACTGAATGCCACAGCAGTGAGCGTATCACTAGCAATATACTTGAGAGGATTGTACGGGTCATGTTTAGGGTCGAGGAATGGATTCGCAGGATGTGGTAGGTCAATATGCTTAAGGGCGTCGACAACTGCGGCCTTTAAACATAAATGATACACCACAGAGAACGATGAAGGCGATGGAAATCTTGACGAGGCCATAAAGGGGAGCTCGTAGAATCCTTTACTCTCGGATCGATACTTATAGACCACGTCTGGAGCATGTGGGTATGTCATATGGTGTGTATCTGTTGTATTCTTGAAAAAATTTGATGGTTCGTGTGATTAGGAGCGAATGGATCTACAACATAAGCCCACCGCATTTGACCGAGGCCAATACTTTCAGTCACCAGTCAGAAGCTTCAAAGCATGTGTCAATTCTGAGGCGCCCAGAGGTCATACAGTTCCTTGTCTTGAGGGTCGAAGCATGTCAGAAGCGAAGGATCTGACCGAGCAACGATGGTCCTTTCGGGAGCAGTTGCATAGGGTGTGAAGATACTACGGAATGTGGCACGCGGGATCTCGTTCAATTGGCTGACATTCGATGGTCCCGTTGGCGTGGAAGATATCACCTGGAATGTTGTTAGGTACAGACAGAGAACGTGGTACATATAGATGAATTCCTACATTGTTAGAACTTCGGGTCCTCATACTGGGCGAAGGGGTTATAGGGCTCGTTGGCTGTTCTTTGTAACGGTCAGGCTATTTGAGAGAAGAGCTTGTATATAATTTACCTGAAGAGGAAGCCGTAGCGGGGGACGATGTCAGCGGGTGGCCTGGGGTAGACATCTTCAGCAGCAAAAGGTCTGGATAGAGCTGGGACAGAGTGACCTGGAGTTGAGGTCAGCGTGACATGCAATATCGTGACCTCGTCACGGCGTGTAGCCTGTCAGTGATCTCGTTCACTGAGCTAACTCGGCCATTTGCACCTTGTCTTTGTCCTTCATCCCGTCATGAACATCTTCAGAAGCCGTGCGTCCCCCCGCCTGTCTATAATGTTCTACAGCTACTGACCCTTTCTTTCACAGTGATCGGTAAAGTTTGGCGTTCGTGTTCACTGAAACATTCTCTATAGACATCTCGTTGACCTTTTTACAGAGGACCCCAATGCTGCTGAGGTAGTGAAGATCTCCACGGGTATGAAACACCATCCTATGCCGCATCTCAACATTAATGCTCCTTTTAGGGCAGTTGTATCTCGTTCGACCTGGAAATATCCGCACATCACGAGAATGCATGTAAGGAGATTCAGTTCCCTCAATGGTTTATAATCTGATTCATGTGGGCACAAAGATACAACGAGGCCATGGCTACTATACGTCGCGTACCAAACCTTGAGCACAACTTCCAACTAGTCGTGACGAGGGTTTATGAGGAAGGAGATCAGGATCTATTGGAGGACGAGGATGAAAGTACGTTTACCGTTCCTGTCACTTTATCGGTAATAATTGGCACATCCTGACGTACTCCAATTAGCCGACGAGGAGCGGGTGTTTCTTATCAGCCAAGAACTTGAATTCCGCACAAGTGAGAGCGACGGCGAGCCAACTCTCGTGTGGCGCGATCTCGATGGTGACGTCGACGAGTTTTATGAGTTTGTTGCTCCAGGCACCAACGATCCTACCCGTGCATTTTTTGAAACCTGCATGTACCGGGCTATGTATGAACGCAAGTACAAAACGACAGCGGACAGCACTCGGGACTCTGACTTTGAGGAGTTTGTTTGGCAGTACGTACTGCAGCGCTTCTGTCGTCATAGATGATAACAATCTGCTCTAGCCCTCCTACTGTCATGGCCAAGCCAAATCCTCGCCGTAAAGTATCTTCCAAACCGAACCCTGCCCCTTCACCTCCTGCTGTAGTGACTCCTGTGGTGATGGAGCCTCCAGTTGTTGAGCCCACACCTCCTCCCAAAGGGAAGAAATCACTCGACCCCTCAACGGAAGTTCTCATTGCTTACGAAGCTGAGCTTTACCACTGGAATGGAGAAAATGAAGTCTTCGAACAGCAAGGAATCGTCATCGCTAGCATCATGCACCTCAAGAATGCGCCTTTCCAGTACTGGCTCGCTGCTGAAAACGATTCATCACTGTTGTTGGCACACCAGATAACTCAAGACATGAATCAGCGCTTCTCCCACAAAATGCTGTCGCTTACTTGGAATCACCAGGCTGATGATGGTTTGCAGAGCAGTTGGCTGTTTCGTTTCAAGGAGGAACATCTGGCTGCATTCCTGCAGAAGTTTACCGAATGCTTGTGGGAGACTCTGCATCAGTCATCCTGGGCTAAACTAAAGGTCTGCAATCTTGATCGTTAGCATCACATCATCAAACTCACATCTCTTAGGCTGATGAACAAACATACGCGGTTACTGCAAATGAAGACGTCGAAATGCTGGACGTAGAAAACGAGGAAGACGACGAGGAGGAAGTCCTCTCCGAGTTGGATCCTGATGAAGGTATAGGCTATCCGCATCGTCTAGTCTTGCGATACTTAGCCCTTTTAACAGAGTCGAGCGAGGAAGAAGAGGAGGACGAGGAGGGAGATGTACCAACTCCAATGCTGGGCACAGACCGTAATTCCCAACTCACAGTCGGTTATAAAGGAGATCGTTCATATGTTGTTCGCGGTAATAACATTGGAGTCTTCAAACACGCAGTCGGCAACGAAGTCAAGTACGTTGGGACTATTGGCAACATTGCCACTCCCAAAGGAAAGGAATTCAAGCCAAAACATGTATGCCGAATAAAGTACACCTTTTGTTCATCGCTTATTGTTTTGAAGGTGATGCTGCATGATCAAGACACCAAAATGGTGATGATGAACCCAGGTGACCCACATTCGCTATTCAGTATGGATATCGAGCGAGCAAAGATTGTCGAGGAATGGAAGGTCCACGATGATATCACTGTCGACCATATCGCTCCTGATAACAAATTCGCGCCAACTACAAGGGAGCAAACATTGGTTGGTGCATCCCACAATGCCCTCTTTCGCATTGATCCTCGAGTATCTGGAACCAAGATGGTTGAAAGCCAATTCAAGCAGTATGTCAGCAAGAACAAATTCTCGGGCGTGGCGACAACTGCTCAAGGCAAGCTTGCTGTGGCGAGCGAGAAAGGCGACATCAGGTTGTTTGATTCAATCGGGAAGAACGCGAAAACCGCTCTACCCCCTCTCGGAGATCCTATAATCGGCATTGACGTGACCGCGAATGGGCGCTATATCGTCGCAACTACCAAAACCTATTTGCTCTTGATCGACACTCTCATCGGTGAAGGCCGTTACCAGGGCTCTCTAGGATTCGACCGCAGCTTCCCTGCCACCACAAAACCTATGCCTCGTCGACTTCAACTCCGAAATGAGCATGTCGCATACATGGGCTCTATATCGTTCACCCCTGCTAAGTATGCATCGCCTTATAGACTCGACAGACGTTGTAAGTTGATTATTTTTTCAGATTCAATCAAGGCGGAGATCAAGAAGAAAACGCAATTGTGACTTCCAGCGGCCAATTTGTGATCGCTTGGGACTTCAAGAAAGTGAAGAAAGGCTATCTTGATCAATATGAGATCAAGAAATACGAGGAAGATGTCGTCCAAGATAATTTCAAGTTCGGTGATGATAAAGAAATCGTACGTTATACGTCAAATTCACTATACTTCAATATAACTTTGTTCTCGGTAGATCGTCGCTCTCCACAATAACGTGCTGGCTGTCAACAAGAAGAATTTGAAGAAGCCGACGCGCCATTCACTCGCTCCCGAAGGAAGCCTCGGGAGTAGGTCGAATATTGTCAATGCCCCTTACTAGGAATGATCTATGATAACTTTATTGGTATTGATTTCACTCTATCCCCTGTCTCGAAGAAATGTAACAGTAGGCTTCAAATGCCGTCTCCCTGTTGTGGACCGTGGATGTTGCATGAAAGGGGAACTGGGGGGGGGGGAGAGTGTCTAGTTCGTGAATCATAAGTATATAAGGATATAATTTCTACAAGATATTCAGAGAGTCAGTGAAAAGATTTTGTTTCAAGGGTGAATCCTCACCAGATAAGTGTGCAGGGCTTATTTCTTCTCGACAACCCCGTCTCGAGTGTGGACGTAGCGACCAACACCAAGATGCCAGGTTATACGCGGGACCATGAGTGTCAGACCTAGTATAATTGTTGTCCATAACATTGGGCTCCAATTCCAGAACTCCCATCTCTGATCACCCAGAGCCCACAAGGTGACATACAGATGAAAGGTATCGCCGATGATCAGAGGTGTCAGGAGAGCGAAGACCATCCTTTCTTGTAATGCCGGGTTCCCACTGAGGTGGCTTCGGGCAGCGGTGAGGATGAACATGTTGATGACCCCAATGAGGGCGCAGACATGGCCCAGCTGGATAATGGTTACAAGGGTAGCGAGGGGAAGGGTAGCGGGGGGCGGGTCGTTAATTGACCAGGGCGCTTGGGCATTGTGCGTCTAGCGAGTCGGTTAGATAGAGGAGAGCCAAGCGTGGATCGCGTACTCACTGCCTTAGGGTCGCTGAAGAGGTTGCGGTTCAAGCTACCAAAACTAAAAAAAATAGATCTTGAAACTGCTCACATAAACGCGCCGATAAATCCCATAATAGTGAGGAATGGCTCGTAGACCGCGAAGCAAAAGTAGTAAAAGTCAGGAATTGCAGAGGTGGGCGGCATCCTTGGTAGATATTACCGCCAAGATGTAGAGGGGGTACTGATATGAGATATGGAGGGATGGACCGAGAACTCCAATTGCATAGGACGAGAGATTAAGGAGGTTTTCTCAGCTTCATGTCTGTGGCCTAAATCATCCCATCAAGATGCTCAAAGTTCCCGAACCTCTGTAAGCGTTCCTACGTAAGCCCTCAACCGACCGGCCCTCAACCCCCGTTCCTACTTGAATAGCTCGATTCTTTTTTCTTCTCCTCATCTTACATCACGGTCTTTCTTAAAACCAAGGTTGGTTAACTCTCTCATCGTTAGCCAGCCTAATGGAGGGGACCAAGACCGCTCCATATGTGGATGAAGGATATAATGCTCGTTCGGCCGGGATTGGCATTCGCTGGTCCCATGTTCTGTATAGAGCTTCGCTTCTTTCTGACATTTCCCTATCTTTTCATTTGCTCTTCGTATGTACCTTACCCTCATGGTCATGGGATGAGATTGTGTATCAGCATTAGTACAAATCCAATCTATGTGTATCTCCTCCGAGGCCTCAAATATCCTTCTCCTGGAAGAAGCCCTTTTGCGCTAGATATCCCTCATGATCACTTCTGTGTCCCAGAATAGACGCGTCTACCCCGCGGCGCCAGATGGCAAGACCAATCTAGAACGAAAACGTTAGGTACCGAACAGAAAATGGGCGGCGTACGGACCCAGCCGATGAAACCGTATATGGCATCTATTACCACATTGTTGTGAGGCGACGCGCCTCTCGTTGAAGATCGGAATAAGTTGCCCAAGAGGTCGGCGGAAATATGGAAGTTGCCAGACTCGACACCTTCGAAGGCAGCTTAGTACGTAGGACGTGGACCGAAGCCAAGTTGGCTCACCTTGGAGCAAGGCCTGCGATGCAGCATCCGGTTGTACGCCCTCATCACTCTCCTCAATTTTCAAAGTAATTTTAGGCTTAGTCTTGTTCTCTTCGATATACCCCGGACTATAGATTGTTCCGGGGAAGAAGATATGAACAGACACTGAGTAGAGAAGCAATTCGGATCGTAAAGTTTCCGCGAGACCTGGGGAGGGGAAAGGTCACTTTCGGCATTGATAGGTTATTGAAGGCGACCATACCTCTTAAGGCATGCTTCGCAGGTGAATAAGAGGAATATCCAACCATGGACATGTAACCCAAAATTGATGATACGAAAACAATCTTGCCAGGAAACTTGTCGCGTGCCATGCGTTTTGCCGCTGCCTGGATAGCGTCATGCCATCGTCAAACGTGATGGAAATTATGTGACGTACCAGTGCAGACCACGCCTGAACCCAGTATCCATTATCCATGCCCATTCTTAACGAGGCTTCATCTTCCTCCACAAAGAACCCTGGACGGGATGCACCAGCGCACAAGAAAACGGCATCTGGGGATTTACCACCGTTTCCCTGGCAGGCAGCTTCAAAAGCGGCAGCTGAGGACTTTGCATCGTTGAGGGGAAATGAGTAAGCCTTCAATACCTGGTTCGGGGTCTGTCGAACGCTCTGATTGTGGCGTGAATGATCATGTGTCCAGACCTCGCCATGAGATACCCACCTCGAGCTGCTCCAATGCCTTCTGCAGACGTTGCTCATTGCGAGCAACAATGGATACATCGGCTCCTTTCTTTGTGAGAAGGATAGCGAGAGAAAGGCCAAGCCCCGCGGAGCCACCTGTTACATAGCAGTGCTGAACCATGGAGGAAGCGCGGTTGGCATTTGGATATTTGATGAGCAAGAGCAGTTGCAGACCTTAGAGCGAGGATCCCACTTCCTGTTCTTTAAGACTGAAAATGCCCAGATGAGCGTGAAGACGCCAACTATAGCACCAGCGACGAGTGTAGGAGGTAACATGCCAGGTCAACCAAAAATAGCGAAAGAAGTGATGGGTTGAATTTTGGATCAATATGTCTATGAATAAATAAATCCTTTCATCCAACTACCTTGCATGAGTTCCCTGACGGACACTGCAGATGAAGATCCCACCGATAATGAGGTGCAATCCATAGAATCTATAGAACGGCCTCCTAGCCCCCCTTCTCAAGCAAAGCCCATGTTCCATCCTCTGTCTATCCATGTCGTGGCGCTCCTAATACCCGGGTCCATCTTTGGTGCTTTGGCGAGACTGGGGCTGAATGCTCTCGCGAAATACGACGGAAGGAGTATCTTTCCATTGGCATACGCGCAAGGACTAGGATGTTTGATAATGGGCTTCGCTGTGGGTTTAAAGGAACCGTTTGGCCTTTTGTAACTATCTCTTTTCTATCATTATTTTCCCGCTGTCGATTCAAGCGTTCCAATTTAGCTACCCTCCACTTTTCACAGCTATAACTACAGGAAAGCTCTGCATATATCCCGTTAACGCTCCCATTTACCCCTGAGTAGGATTTTGCGGTTCATTGACAACATTCTCCGGCTGGCAAGTCGATGTGTTTGACTCATGGATAAACTCTGGTCATTATGATCATAATGGTTTCTGGAATGTTGGTGAACACACTACTTCACTTATGTTTGACTGACACATTGTAAGTAGTTCATAGATGGCCTCGGAAAGTCGGTCTTCACTCTCTCATTATCGCTGGCCTCCATATCATTTGGTCTACAACTGGCTGCCGCAGCCCACCCGCACCTGCCTTCTCTTCCGCCACCCTCACAGTCTCTCAGATACACTATAACAATTATATCCATTCTTTGTTACGGCGCAGTATTCCCAACATATTTTCTAATGGATGTTAACTTCCGCCACGAAGCAACCGCGGCTCTTCTCTTTGCATTCCCTGGCGCCCTGACACGATATCTACTTTCCATTCAACTCAACACCGTATTGAAGGCGTTCCCGCTTGGGACATTTATGGCAAACTCGATTGGAACAGCGCTGTTAGGAGGTTTTACTGCTCTTCAGAATAAGGTTCACCCTGTGTCCCCGTACGCTTGCAGTTTGCTTCAGGGTTTAGATGACGGGTATTGTGGCTGCTTGACCACAGTTAGCACTTTTGCGGTTGAAGTGCGTGGTTTGGGGCTTCGGCGGGGGTCTAGGTATGCTCTTATCAGCTGGAGTGTAGCTCAGCTACTGCTTGTTGTAATTCTGGGCCCGTCTATATGGATGAGGCACTCTAGTCGGGAGATAACATGTACATATGTATATGTAGGATAAGATAACGATACGAGTAATAGTAGGTCGTTATACAGACGAAGTCGTCCCAGATTGGCAAACATGAATCGGAGTTACAAATACACCTTTCATCGACATCGACAACGTTCGATTCGTCTCTGAGACACGAAGATGGCGTCGCGACAGCCGCCACATGAGAATGTGGAGCAGGATTTGGAGGATGAGGGAATTAGCGGCACGGGAGACGGTGACGAAGTTATGGATGAGGCGGAAGAGCAAGACGACGGCTACAGTGCGTACACATCTGCCATCGCCGGGTGTCCTTGCGTTATTCGGGTTCAATCTGATATGAATGCACTCTCATAGCCTCTTCGACGCCGACATCAACACTTACCTGGATCAGTTGGTTCTGCTCCCTCCCTGGTCATGAATACTTCTGCGAAGTAACGGAAGACTTTATTGAGGATGATTTCAATCTCACTGGCCTGAACACTATGGTTCCTTTCTGGAAGGAGGCCATGGAGATGGTACTCGACGTAGAGCCAGGTGTGTATCATGAACCGCAATCATATTCATGCTTACGTCTTCCCGCGCAGACGAGGACGCTTCAAAAATTCCTGATGTCTCGATTATTGAGTCCTCTGCGGAGATGCTCTACGGCCTTGTACACCAACGCTATATTCTAACACGCGCTGGACTCCAGTCGATGGTGCGCTTCGTGTTTCTTGCCACCCGAAACGTGCACTGACGCACAACGTGCCACAGGTCGAAAAGTATGAGAATGGCGTGTTTGGTACCTGTCCTCGTGTCTACTGCGTGAGCTGTAATGTAGTCCCCTGTGGACGCTCCGATCTTCCCGGCCTGGACACTGTGAAACTCTTTTGCCCTAACTGTAACGACGTGTATGTTCCCCCTAGCAGCAAGTTTCAGGGCGTAGATGGTATACACAGACTTGTTACATGCCAGCATTATCTGACCAAGCTTCATGATCAGGGGCCTTCTTTGGAACTACTTTTGCGCATTTGTTCTTCCAAAGCTACCGGGAGCTTGCTCCAGCACCGTTTTGGAAAGTCCCTGAGACTGGTGGCTCTTCTCTTTCGCCTAAGAGTGCTTCTTCTGGAAGCAGCTCCCGATCATCGCCTTTCTCCAACCCTAATCCTCACGGTGGGCAGAAGCGTGCTGCTGGCTATGTTTATGTGCCCAGAATCTATGGATTCAAAGTGAGCGAGCGCGCTAAAAGTGGACCCCGTATGCATTGGTTGAGGCTGCGGCCAGAGAGTCCCGGTGAGCTGGCCCTTGTTGACTGGCGCGGTCGGTGGATTGATGAGGACGACGAGTATGACGATCGTGACGAGGATGGAGATAGGCGGATGGAGGACTTTGATCCGGTACGTTAAGGTGGTTCTCCGAGGGGGAGGACGTTATCTTACACAAATCATTGTTCAGGATGCATTAGATGATGACGATGACGACGACGACGACGAGGAAGAGGAGGAAGAGGAGGAAGACAGTCGTGTTATGCACGGTCAGCAACACAATAGTCAGAGATCTAGTGAAGGTCGCCAACTACGCCCTCCGACACCCATCCTCTCTGCGCGAACTTCTCCGACATCAAGCGCTACGCCACGTACGCCGCAAGATAAATCCTTACGAGCGCCCTACACGTATGCGAACTCTCCGTCTCCATTGCCGGTCACAGTAGGAAAAGTTAAGGTTGTGAGGCAGCAGTGGGCTTCTCGGGCGACTGCACAAGTCTAAATGTGCAGGCCCAGTCATAATAATGACTTCTGAAGAATTGGCAGTTTGTACTAGATAGATAATTTGATCACAGCTGTTGCGCTATTGCGCCCACGCGTGAAAAACAAGCCGATAAGGAAATTGGATAAGATTCAAATGATAATGACGTCGTGAGAAAGAATCCCGTGCAACTGTACAGGACTCAGCCACCCAAATCTCTCCACGTGACCCTTTCAGGATTATCCTAAGGTCGACTCCCCGCTGCTACTCACGATCCTCAAGACTTCAAGAAAATGGTCCGCTCCAGTGAGTGCTAAACTCATGTTAGAATGAAGCCATGCTGATTAATTGGAATGTGTGTCTCGTTTTTCCGAATTGCCAGACCTCCGCTACGGGCTTAACAAGGGCCATCCCACAACACCCATTGAAAAAGTCGCCCGCCCCTCTCAACGCAAGGGTATCCAGTCGACCAAGACCAAGTTTGTCCGGTCCATAATCCGAGAGGTTGCCGGGTTCTCTGCCTATGAGAGGCGAGTCATGGAGTTGTTGAGGAACTCTAAGGTGCTATTCGCGTGTGATCTGATATTTTTTTCGCTTTCCCTAACGTGTTTCGTTATTTCCAGGACAAGAAGGCCAGGAAGTTGACCAAGAAGAGGGTGAGTTTGCTTGGCCTAGGTTGTCGGATTAGGTGGCTAATCGCGAGATGTTCGGAATCTTTAGCTCGGCACACTTTTGCGCTCAAAGCGCAAGCTCGAAGAGCTATCAACTGTCATCCAGGAGAGCAGGAGGGCTGCACACTGAGCGGGAGAGGAAAATGTATACGATATGGCTGCGTATACTACTGCGCTATTCCTTATGCACCCATACACCTTATGCATGACGTGGCCTAGCAGTTGTGCGCAGTTTTCCAGTGATTGATGTATATATATGTCAAAAGGGTACGTTGGAATGATTGCTGTGTTCTCTCAGTCTCCGAAAAACAAACTTGATATGATTGCTGAACTAGTCTCCGAATAAAACATACCTTCGTAACACTGATGATGAGAATAATTAGCTCTTGTGCCGCATTCCCGTAAGATTGTGCATATCAAAGATCCGAATTTAGAAGTTGATCGAGTTGCGGCCGGATGACTGTATTAGCTGACACAAGCAACCAGTACTGGGCCTGAAATATACGTCTCTTACTCTTGTTTCCACATCATGTCCGTATGTCAGAATCTCTCTCCTCCCCCATCCCGTCACCGCGCTTCCTCAACAACTATTAGATCTGCTTTTTCTTTCAATTCTTTGGGCCGTCGTCGGTCCAACTCCTGTCTTCAGTCCTCTTCTCCACCATCTCTTTCTCCTTCGCCCGCTCCTCCGGAACCTATTTCTACAGCAGTACAGCCGCCCTCAATGCTCGTCTTAATGGCTTCACGTTTCCTTGAGTGGTTTCATCTTCAAACCCCAAAGCAACATCTTTCTTGGTCAACCCCATCGTCCCCACGCTCCAGTGGGGAAGAGTTTGTTCTCCCGGTGTCAGCTACAGCTGCGAAAACCTCTTTTGGGGAAGAGGCTCTTCAACCGCCTCCAAAGTCTGAGCCAGAGCATGGATGGCGCGACGGTTTTCTCGCTGTCCGTACTTTTCTGTCGCTGCCGCAACTTTTTGCTGACAACTCGCGTTTTACAGCAACACGCATCGATAATTCTCGTCGTTCTGATGTTGCCCTTGTCCACCGCACTTGTGATCTTGTGCCTGTACACGCTCCCCATCTCCCTCGCGTGGCCGCGGACGATAGCGGATGTTGCACAGCTGGGTAGGGAACTCCATGGCTATACCCAAAGCGGCACTGGGCCCATTGCCCATGTCATGGGCGTCATGGCTATTACGGCGGTATGGAAGCACGCGTGGTCCATTCCCGGGAGCGTCATCTGGGTGAGCTCCGATCCCGTGTTTCGTTGTGTAAATGGGTGCCAAGCTGATACATGTGTTCAGAATGTCTTAGCGGGGGCCCTGTTTTCGCCGGCGTACGCTACTATATTGCTTACCACACTGACAATGTTGGGTTCAGTGTGTGCGACATTGCTATCGATGCCACTTGCACCATTTTTGTCACACTTTTTTCCGCGCGCGTTGGACATGACACGCAACGCTCTAGAGGGCCCTGAGGCTGACGAGGGAGAAGAAGGCAAGGGACGGTCACCGGCATGGGTAAGACTGTCTGTACTGAGGCTGATTGGGATCGTGCCATGGTCAGGCATCAACATCGCGTGCGGTGTGTGCGGTGTGTCGATAGCAGACTGCATGCTTGGCGCCTTTATCGGCTCTCTGCCGTGGACCGCCGTGACCTGTCAGGTACGCATCTTTTGTTTGTCTTGGCTCTTCAAACACAACTCACATTACGTCAGATCGGCGATATCCTACAGACCGTCGCCTCCACCCCGTCTCCAACGCCCCAGACAATCTCCTCGCTCCTCACCACCCCAGACATCATCCTCAAGCTCGTATTCCTTTCTTTCCTATCCCTTGCCCCTATCCTCGGCCGTGATCGTCTCCGTGTCCTCATCACATCCCCAGCAAGGCCCCTTGCCTCCGAAGAAAAATCAAAGTGGGCTTGGGTGCAGCAGTGGCGCACAAAGCTGCGATCCAAGTCCCAGATACGTGCACAGCAAAGGGAGCAGAGCCTCAAGGAGCTGGCTGTTTTAGTCCAAGAGAAGCGTGCTCTCGAGCTCCCCTCATAGCCCTCGTTGTCTCCTGCCCTTTTCTTTATTAGGATCTCTGCACCGATTATTTATTCAGCAAGGGTACTCGTCACGACTTTCATGGTCCCTAAATTCAAATCTGACCCTATATCCCCCGCATTTACGACCATCTGTTTATGTCTAATTCATATCAACCATCCATCCTACACACTGCTTCCATCAAGAGATCTAATGATCTGACCGTCCACCATTCTTTTCCAATTACAATGCACAGTTCCCCTTTCGGTTCCGAGTGTTGTACTAGATCACTCATACGTGCTTTTACCCTCATCTCCTTTGTAGTGTACACGAATATCTCGTTGCATTTTAGGTTGTGTATACAAGTACTATAATATGGGAAATCGACCTCCGTACCGACAAATTGGCTGAGGTGACATGCAAAGCAAAACAAGAATGGAATCTTTGGACAAGATGTTAGCAAGTGACATGTGCTGCGTGGTCTATGTAAATTGGATGCATAAATTATTTGTTGTACTATACGCCAAGTCTGGGGAATATGTCAGCGCCACTCGCGGAAACTAGTGAGACAAGACTCTACCTTCGCTTGGCATGCTCATATACGACATAAGAAATAGACACTGCGGGAACAACCTGACCAACAGGGCCATAAGCAAAAGATCGCATAACTTGTAATCAAACGTGCCTTCGCTAATGTCGGGAACAGTCCCCGATAAAAGCCCCTCCACCCATCACGCTCCCAAGTTTTTAAGGCTACATCCAAAACACCAGTGTATCTTTGAGGATGACCTGATGACCCGGAAGCCTGCAACCGCGTCCTCACTAGATTAAGTGGGTAGACGCTAGTAGCACCGACGCTGCCCGATATGCTACCAAATGCAAGTAGTGCCAAAACCCCAGGCTCATCCTTTCCTGTGGACTTGAGGTACGCCAACTTCAGGGCTTCAAAAGTACTCATGTCAATAGCGGAGTATCTGGAAACAGGGATATGAGTAACGCCTGTTAGGGGAATACATGCGAAACGTACGGAAAGACACCAACGAGGCCGATCTATGAAGGTAAATTCAGTAGATGTGATTGTCAAAGGCTACGTACGTACAGTCAAACCACGATAATATGCACGAGCACCGCCTAGACTCCATACATGGCGAGCAGCCTGGATTAATGACCGTTTCTGACTAGTGTTACTCATCATTTGTGTCTGCAGATTGTTCGTTTAATTGACCAGGTCCTTTCGTCGTGGAAAATACACACCTTCAGCGTCTCTATAGGATAAATACCTAATATATATGAGATCAACACGATACGCAGGGGTAATCATCAAAGTCCGCGCACTGAGTTGACTGCTGATTCCTCCGATTCCACCTGAAAGGAAACGGCTGACTCCACTGATCTCCCTAGGGTCCTCCACCTTATCCCAGTATTGAGCAAATAGTCGTTTCTAATAACGAGCGTTAGATGCCCTTCGGCACGGCAAATGCATTCAAAGAAAGCGAGCTAACTGAAGATTCGTACGCAAAGAACTTTATTGCCGATTCAGGGAATATCTTCGCCACTGACAGCCCATTACCTGTCCAAAACGCCAGCACGCCTCCCTCAGCATATATCCTCGCTACTGCGTTACTGATCGTGCGTATACCTCCCAAACTAGGTGCAGACGACAGTGTGGCACCTCCAAGATCTGGCGGCCGCGTGATGAGGAAGATTTTGAGCCGATCAAAGGGCGCAGTGCATGTTCGCGATACTAGTGAAACTAGTATGGATCTCATCGAGGACGGCGAATAGAGAAGGCTTACCAGCACCTGCGATGCCTCCTGCAAGAAGAAATTTGATGGCCGAGTGACCCTCAAGCCAGCTATGGGGTTCTTGTTCATCTTCATAGTATGGTTCATCTTCCTCCTCATGCTCCTCGTCGCTTAGGAATGTGGACGTTTGCGGGGCTGTCGATCCCGAGTCAACGTTACCCGCCCGCACTGCTGCCGGAGGTTTGTCTTCCGCACTGAGAAGAGCATCACCTATTCTGAATGGTCAGTAGAGTTCGGTTACAAGTATTACATAGCCTAACCCTCCATTGTGAGCCGTGCTGACCCTCTTCCGTCGTCACCCATGAACTTGTTCACTTCGTAGTACTGATAGATTTCGGCTGGAGACGCCTTCCGCGGTAGGAGCAAAAGAAAGTCGCGAAATTCAGCAAACGATATAGCATATGAATGTGGAGAGGCCGTCAGTGTAGTCATGAATTCCGAAAGCATTTTTTGAGATAGATTTATACCTAACATAATTTCATGGTCAAGTACTGGTCAACTTGTACACAAGACATACTCACCAGCTTTGTTCAGAGCTAAAGTAAGCTCCTGCACGTCTAAATGCCCGTTTCCGTCCAAATCCAGCTCATCATGAAAGATGGACCAAAGCTCTTAGTTGAATAAGACGCCTAGTAGAGAATGGACATGGTCAAAAACTCACCGACTTCCTTGGCCTCTGCATACTCTTTGAATTGCTTCCAAGGTATCTCATCCAGCTGCGTGCCTAAAGGATGGGCTCCGCAATGCCCTCGTAGCTCGACATCGTATGCCGCCCTCAATTGCTCAGCCTTGGCCGGGGTCAAGCCCTCTTCTATACCAACAGCGCCATTTTCTACTCCAGTTTCAATGCTTCTGCGGGGCGTTCGTTGTGAGAGACGCTTCCAAAGATCTTGCAGGCGCCGTTTTCGGTTTTCTCGGCCTTCTGAGTCTCGGAACGCCTGGAGGGTATGCGGAGGTGGGGTGCTGGGTGGAGCGGGGTCGGAGCGCAGTCGGGGTATAGCAGGACGCTCGGAGGCGCCAGTAAGGCAGGCAATGAAGTACTCGCGACGGTTCGGGGTATGGTTGTTGCTGTCTCCCTCCATTCGCCTTTGCTAAGCGATGATGACGGTGACACAACGCGCTAACGAGGTCGTTGAGAAAGGTCCGGCCGATGACTCTTAGGAGAGCCAAGAGAGTGAAGAAAGTGGAAGTGGAGAGCCCACTCTAGAGGCTCATCGTTTGTATATCTGTACGCCGTGACGGATGAAGCAGCAGCAAAGAGTTGTTTACTAATTACATACAATCTACCCCCACATGATGTTCTAATCCTTCTCCCTCCCCTGATCTTTTTCGGCTCCATAGAAATGCATGTGGTGCCAGTCCCATGAACATCGAGCTCATCATCCGTTAACAGATATACATGTTTGCGAAGCGTTTGCCTAAAGAGGTGGCCCATGTGCGAACTCTTTCCCACCAGGAGATCTTCTGCTCGTCTTCCGTATTATTGGGCACAACTTCATGGCTCATACTTTTCGCCGCGATAGGCTCGGTAGCCCAGAATGTGGAGGAAGCCTCCGAATGGCCGAACGATAAATAGGTCTTTTCCGTCTTAAATGACGGGCTCTGAGTGCGAGATGTGGTGAAAGATGGGGCTATGACCGATGGCATTCGCCTAAATTCTTGACATGGAGACTCGCATTTGCTGAAATATGCGCTTGAAGGCTGTAAAGGGTATGTCAGCCGCTCAAGAACGAGGCAGATGAAGCCGCTAACCGTGCCGATAGCGCGACTGGTATCAGTTGTTGTCCGATGCTTGCGCGTATGCGAAGGCAAGGGAGGAGTCGGCGGTCGATAGTGCTGAAGATATTTCCTACTCAGGCTAGACAACATTTTAATATCATGTCAAGACGTACGTAGTGCAGTTTACGCTTCTCGCGTCGTTCGGGACTCAGAGGTATGTAAGAGGGTGTCGCTAGAGGGGTATAATTTGAATCATCCACTGGTATCTCCTCTCCATCAGGAGACTTGACCTAGTAGACGTAAGTTATTAATGAGCACATCACAGATACGAAGAATATGAAATGCCGACCAAAAGGGAGGGAACTTTCTTGTGCAGCACAGGTACATGTACTGGCAGGGTTGCAGTAATGACGGTATTAGATGTTGTGGAACTCGTAGTTTGTCGTTTAATCGAAGTCTGCTCCAAAACGGTGCGCCAGTCAACCTGAATATTGCTTAGTAGAAGTAAAATCCTGATTAGCTCCCGACTTGCCGAAGGAGCGAGTTCGTTCTCAAATGAATGTGGTAGCTGCCTTGTCGGCGTAGACGGAGAGGCGGAAGGCGAAGGAATGTATGCCGGCACAGGTTTTCGATAGCTCATACCCCGCTGCATATTTTAGATGCAATTGCAGCAGCAAGGCCACTGGGGTTTTTTTGTCTGAGAAGGGCTTCGCCTTTATAAATATAGGATAGGGCCAAAGCTTGGGGTGTGGCAATGAATAATGGGTGACAATGGTTGCCGCAAAGTCGAGGCTATAGCCCGGTGGCCTGTCGCATGCTTTCTGTGTTCATAGAGTTTCGATCATGACCATGCTGTCCGAACATACAGCTCATGTGTATCGATCACAGTGGGTTTTTCAGGGTTCGAGCGATAGTTACGGACGAGGTGAGGACCCTTGAACGATACCCTACGCTCGTATCATGCCTGTAATTAGTGCCAGTGCAGGCAGGAGACAAAGCACAGCCGAAACACAAAGGGGCCCATCAAACGCGAGCGTGATAGTCGCGTGACCTAGGGTGTGGATTTCACGTGAGGCAATGCTTCTTTTCGAGTTCCCATTGTGTCGATCCAATCGATAAAGTCCAGATTACGAGCGAGGAACCTTATACTCTCTTCCTTCCATACTGCCACCATCTCCCTTAGCTCTTAACATGCCTCCTCGTGGTGATCATCGTGGTGGCCCACGAGGTGCTGGACCCTCCTTACGCGGCCGTGGCGCTAGTCCTGCACGCGGTGGACGCGGTGGTGCTACTCAAGTCGCACACCACGCTGCACCGTCATCCCATATCACCACTGTTGGCGTCAAACGCCCTGGGTATGGTACGGGCGGCAGGCCGTTGCCCATCTACGTAAATTCCTTTGCCACATCGATTCCTGACAGCATTATTCATCACTACGACGGTACGGACTGACTGTTCGAAACTAAAAAAAACACTCATGACTCACACTTACAATCTCATTCAATGCTCAGTTGGTAAGGACATGCACTGTTTCTTTCATGTCTAACCTGATTATCCCTTTCAAAAGTCATATCTCCATCCGAGAAGACACTTCCCGCTCGCCTCAATATGGACCTTATTAGGGTATTGCAGAATGATGTAGCTACGCAGATATTTACACCTCGCGGTGTGTATGACGGTCGCAAAAATTTCTTCGCTGCTCGTGAATTGCCTTTTGGTGATGTGGGCTTCAAAGAGGTAAGTCAACCTTGTACCCAAATGCTTATGTGCAGCCGCTAACTATATATCTATTCAGTTTGACGTCAGCCTCGGCAACGGTCGTGAGAATGGAGGCAAAGGCCCCAAGCCGTATAAGATTAAGCTCACTAAGGTGGCTGAGATCAATCCTGAGTGCGCGCCACGTTGTGATTATCGTCCCTAATCGTTTTCGAACTCACGACTAATGCTTTTAGAGTTTTGAAACGATTCATCGCAGGCGATCAATCTCACGATAACACCGTCTTAACGGCCATTACAGTTAGTCCTGCCGTCGGTGCCCTGGATCACGCTGATTTTTCATGCGTCCTTTAGGCTCTCAACGTCGTTATTCGCATGGAGCCAACCATGAAATATCCTTTTAATGTTCGATCCTTCTTTACTAACCGAGAGACCAAGGATATCGGCCTTGGCCTCGAGTTGTGGCGTGGTTACTTCCAGTCTGTCAGGCCTGCTAGCGGCCGTATGCTTATTAATGTTGACATCTCTACCGGCACGATGTACAAAGCCGGCCCTCTCTTGGATCTGTGTCTCCAGTTCTTGAACAAGAACGACCCTCACGTCCTAGCTACGAGTCGCGGTTTCCCTGACCGGGAGAGGTTGCGTCTTCAACGTTTCATTTCCGGCATTCGAGTCCTGACCAAGCACGCTGGCCCTGATGGCGCTATTCAGCAAACTCCTCGTGTTATCAAGAAACTCAGCTCCGCCGGTGCTAACGCACTCAATTTCACTATGCGCGAGGGTGGCTCGATGTCTGTTGCTGATTACTTCCAGAAGACTCAGAATCAAAAGTTGAGATTCCCTGAAATCATCTGCGTCGAGGCAAGCTTCTCTTCCTCCCTTCTCTCTCACAGTTTACCTAAACTATTTCCAGGTCGGCTCAGGGGCACTCATTCCCCTCGAGTTGTGCAGCGTCCCACCTGGCCAGATTATGAGAAAGCAGGTCCCTCCTGAGAAGACAAAAGAGGTCCTTGATTTCGCTACGAAGCGCCCCCAGGATCGTCTGAAGAGCATCAGAGATGGTCTCGCGGTAAGTTGCCTGTTCATTGTTCCTTGGGATTAGTAGTAACGCCTTGATAGGTCCTGGCTTACGGACAATCTGAATATGTCCGCCAATTCGGCATGAGTGTTGATACCAAGGAACTCAAACTCCAAGCGCGAGTATTAAAACCTCCCACTCTCAAGTACGGTACGGGGAGTAAACAACCAACCATAGTATGTTCTGAGATTTATCTACATACCCCAACACGCTCACCTCGAGACTTTCTAGGTCCCTCGAGATGGTTCGTGGAACATGTAAGTCTTCTCCACTCCAATGCAGTCACACAGCTTTTATGCCCCATTTTAGGGTCGACAAGCGCTTTTTCCGACCAGCCGAAGTGCAGGAGTGGTGTGTGGTCGTCTATGAACAACAGCGTAGATTCGGTGAAAAGGAGGCGAAGGATATGGTCACTGGTCTGACTAACAGTTTCCGAGACGTTGGTATGGATCCTCTTCTTGGAGTTGAACTGTTTTTCTAACAAGACCCTTATAGGCATCAAATTCCCTGTCAACTATACGCCTATCGTCTTATGGCAGAATGGACAAGGGAGAATCGAAGACCAGCTTCGCACCGCAGGACAGGCCGTACGAGACAGGCCCGGTAACGCTGCAAAGTCCCCTCCTAATCTCTTGATCGTAGTTCTTCCCGAGGGGGGAAATGATATTTACACCGCGGTTAAACAGTAATTCCATCTCATTCCCTCTATCTTGTTGCGACTCTGATTATTTTTCTATATCTAAAGCTTTGGTGATGTCACTGTATGTGTTCAGGCTATCTTACTTATCCCGTTGCGATTCCCTTGCCTCTGACTTCGTTTCGCTTGTAGATGGGAGTTGCAACGCAATGCCTCAAAAGCTCGAAATGTTTCCGTGCAAAACCTCAATATTATGCGAACGTCAGTCTGAAGTAAGCCTCTTACTCCCGGTCTCTTGCAGGCGCTCTTAACAAGATGTTGTTCACAATCGGTTAGAATCAATGTCAAGCTTGGGGGAATTAACACTATACCCGATCCTTCTTCTGTGTCGGTTCTTACAGACCCATCTAATCCTACTATCGTCATGGGTGAGGCTACCTCTTCCAAATTCTCTGTCTGCGCCTAAAATTCTCTCTAGGTGCCGACGTGATTCATCCTGCTCCTGGCTCGGATGGCAGGCCCTCCTTCACAGCCCTAGTCGCCAATGTCGACTCTGACACTGCGAAGTATATTGCATGTACGTCTCCGTTTGATTTTCATTCGACTAGACATAGTTCATGTTTCGCAGGTTCCCGTGTCCAGACCTCACGCCAGGAGATGATTGAGGACCTTGAGGAGATGAGCAAGGTAATGGCTCTGGTTGTCTTTGATTGATGAAGTCAAACCTTTCACTGCAGTATGCTCTGGGCAAGTACATGGGTTACCGCACCCATGTAGAGAGAAGGACCCCTCCGGCTCCCAAGCGAATCATATTCTATCGCGGTATGAGATTTTAGCACAGATGTTATTACCCTCAGCTGATGTATGCCCTAGATGGAGTTTCAGAGGGACAATTCAAACAAGTTTTAGAACAAGGTCAGTCGAATTCCATGCCTCAATACGACATACAGCTAACCTTTTCTTTCAGAATTGCCCGCCCTCAAGAGTACGTCCATTGATATTTGCCAAACATTCTAATGATCTGACTCTTGATATTCATCCTTAAAAAGAGGCCTGTGAGTCTCAAAACATCAACGCTAAGATTACGATTATCGTGGTCGGGAAACGTCATCATGTTAGGTTAGCAGTGAATTGCGAGGATGTTTCAGAATTTTACTAACGACCTGTCCAGGTTTTTCCCGCAAAACCCGAACGACGGAGATCGCAGCGGGAACTGTCCAGCCGGCACCGTGGTGGACTCCGACATCTCTCACCCTACCGAATTCGATTTCTATTTGCAAAGTCATGGTGGCCTCTTGGGGACTAGCAGACCCGCTCATTACTCGGTAAGTTCAAATTGGTTGCCATAAGAGTTCATTGCCTAACCTTACTGTTATACCAGATTCTTTATGACGTGAGTTTCCTCCTGTTTTTTTTATATGCTTATGCATGTATTTTTCAAGGAAAACGATTTCTCGTGAGTGATGATGTCTACGTGGAAGAGCCTATGCTTATCATGTTTCTCAAAGCGCCGATGCTCTTCAGGGCCTATCCTTTGCCTTGTGCCATGTTTATGCTCGCTCGACGCGCTCGGTCTCCATTCCTGCCCCTGTATATTGTGAGCCTGGCGACATGAGGGCGAAGACACCTGGCACTGACGTGAAGATGTCCTCTTTCAGATGCCGATATAGTTTGCTCCAGAGCTAAGAACCATTATGATCCTCAAGGGACGCTCGATTTCTCTGATTCCGCCACGCAACTCGATGGAAGTCAAGCGGAGAACTCTCTCGAGGCGTTCCGTCGCGGATTCAAGCCTCTGAATTCGAAGCAACAGAATCTCATGTATTTCTCTGTATGTATCCGTCCTTCTGTGTCATCCACCTTTGAGCTTATAGCGACCTTTTCTAGTAATCTGCCTCGTCCTTCCGGCTGCACTGTATATCATGGTCTACTGCGCTTTGTCAGAACTGTTTGCCAATCTCTGACTATAAGCTTCATCTCTCATCCATTCAAAGCTGCACTATTACTCACTCAATCTTGAAATGCGTCTCTGGAATCGCATTCGTACCCTGTACCCTGTACCTTTTCCTTTCAGTATACTATACTTTTCGCGTAAATTCTGATGTAGGAATCAATTTACTACATACGCAGTCGAGCTTCAATTTTCAGTAAATATACATTACGTACCAAATAAGACATCCTTTATATTTGAGGTACTACAACGTCAAGTCAGGTAGGTGATTCAATATTACTTAGTAGGTAACAAACGTACAAGTCAGCAAATGTTACAGATGTATTCCTTCTTCATAAGCTTCATCTTCTGGATCATGACTGCGGGGTGTAATTGTCGCTGAAGATTGAGGAACAGGCGCAAGAACTGGTGTATCTGAAGTGGCGCCATTAAGGTCGTAATGGCTACCATAGTGAACGCCCTTCTCGCTGAGAGCAAGCCTGAGAATAAGGATCCGTTCTTCTTGGGAGCCACTGGGACTTGGATCAACTTGACTTCGGAAGTCTAGCGTAAGATGCGTACATTACTGTTGTGTTTTCCTCTAAAGCCTTTGTGATTTCAGGATCTACATCTTCAGGACGCTCGGATACAATGTACTCTGTGAGAGTGGCTTGTGTCTGCTTCAAGTGATGCAAGGAGTTTTGCAATCGTGTGATTTCTGCAGTGCTTCATGAGTCTATATAGAGCATAAGGAATCTTAACATCGCAGGGAACCTTCCGTGACAACAGCTACATCTAGTTTGACTGCCTCAGCTAGGGTGAAGGGCTGAGCGTAGCGAGGAACGAAATCCATTCGTGATCGTGGTGGTGATGACGCAACCTGTATTGAAGGTTTGATCGCTTGCTTCATACTCTGAAAGGTCTGTCAGTCTTACAACACTATCGTTGTTGTATGAATCTAGCTATGGTATCATTGTGGAAGTGGTGTTGCGACCATCAATGCTTAAAGATCTCTGGCCAAACGCCGCGCAATTCGTCTAGAGTCGTCACGATGTCTACACCATCCGCGCCATCGGCTCCTGGGGCTCTTTCGTTACTAATCTTCTTCGTCTGGCCACCTTCCATAGCTTCTAACCCCTTCTCACAAAAATGAACACATTTCGCCCAACCTTGGGCACGAGCTCCATCGATATTGCCTCTATTGTCGTCTATGAAGTAGCACTTGGAAGGATCCGAAAGGTTCGCTCTCTTCATCGCCTAATCCGGCGGTAAGTTCTTTGAAGAAGAAATGCACGACATATTGTCGCACCTGTTGATAGAATTCGGGCTCTGGTTTGCATGAGAAGTCTTTGACTTCATAATCACAATAAACCAGCCCGTCTATGAGATCGTTAAGTTTGAGAATACGCAAAACACGCTCAGCGTGCTAAAGGTCGAGGTTAACTTTCGTTTCTCAAACTAGATGGTTCATTACCGGGCGGTAAGCGTTTGTTAGACCCCAGACGCGAGCTTTGGATCGATCGATGTCCTCAAATAGTTTCCGTGTTTTGGGATCAAATTTGATCATGTCCTCGAGAGGAAGAGAACCATCGCACTGGCGATCAAACTCAAGAGGATCTGGTATTGCAATGAGGAATCTGATTGTACAACAGAACCTAGGTGTTGAATTACCAATGTCATGGTGTCGTGTTAGACCACGCAGAGCAAGGCCATATTGAGTGTAGTATCTAAGATGAAGCTTGGAGGCCTCTTCATGGCTCAACCCGAGGCGAACAAAGTAGGCTAAGTATACGGAGGTTCAGTGATTGAGCAACAGATGATAGGAAGCCTGAATAACCGTGGATCCTTTCGCCCATCGCATGGGATATCCTCGAACTTGCCGAGTAAAGTGTGTTGTCGATGTCAAACCAGACAACTGCACGCTCATCGACTAATCATGTTTGAGCAACGGTGAAGTGTGGAGGAAGGCGGACACACCAGGTTCAGGCGACATGACGAAGGTTGCTCCAAGAAGTTAAGAGCCGTTCATAGCCGATCAACGCATTGCATCTGATCTAATCTAATCATCTCAGGCTCTGTTTGAGTCTAAGACGGCACTATGTACTCGGCAAATGCCGATGGTACTGTGTAGCCTTTCAAGCCACCCATTCGTCTGAAAGCAGACTGTACAATATTATCGGCATCGGCCTCGACGACCTCAAGAACAAGGTATGACCGTCCGTTATACGCCTCGATAGATATCCCATGACTTTCGTATAGATGGCCAGAACAAACCAACCCCAAAAATCCGTTCAGGATCCCGCTGCCACTGTTGAGAAGACAGTTGGTGGTGACAAGAACGGTGCCAAGCGCATTGTCCCTGTTGTCAAGGCCTCGCGCTACTACCCCGCAGAAGACGTTCGCCAGCCCAAGAAGAGCCGCAAATCCCCCAAACCGGCGTCCCTTCGCTCCTCTATTACCCCCGGCACCGTTTTGATTCTCTTGGCCGGTCGTTTCCGCGGGAAGAGGGTTGTCTTTTTGAAGCAGTTGGAGAGCGGATTGTTGTTGGTGACTGGACCTTATAAGGTCAACGGTGTCCCTCTGCGTAGGGTCAACCAAGCCTACGTCATTGCCACCTCCACTAAGCTCGAGCTTGAAGGCCTCGCAGTGCGTAAATATTATATTTTTACACTCATTACAATCTTACCCTAATTTTAGGTTGACGCAAAAATCAACGATGCTTACTTCGCCAAAGCTGCCGCCAAGGGCTCGCGATCAGCGGAGGAGGAGTTCTTCGAGGATGGAAAGCCAAAAGCCAAGGAGGCTCTCCCCGCTTCGAGGTCCGCTGACCAGAAGGAGGTTGACAAGGCCGTCCTTGCTGCCATCAAGAAGACCGAAAACCTCTCCAAGTACCTTAAGTCGAGTTGGGGTCTCTCAAAGGGCCAGTTCCCTCATCAACTGGTTTTCTGAGTGGAGAGGTGTTGGGTCGTCGGGCTGTTGGTAGTTATGCTTAGGATTATGCTATGAAGTCATGAGAATCGCAAATCTTCCATCCTCGGCGCAAGCATAATTTAGAATGATTTCAATCTACCGCTATTTTATCGAAGGACTTGAAACGTTGAGAGAAAGTGGTATACATATATACAATTGATCTGGCCACGTGAATTGGGTTTCTTTTGAAAAGAATTCTGTTGCACTCGGTCATGCTTACTTTGCGACGCGTACCACTTCGACAGAGCGGTCTCACCATCCCAAGAACTTACAACCGTCATTGTCTTGGAAACCGACGGTACTTCATTCAGAGCATATGTAATGGATTTCTAGACCTGGCTATTGCGCTGCCAATACCCCCGACACTGCCTGCATATTCCACCACCATTATCGTCACGACAATTGTAACTCGGTTTGCTCTCCTGCCAGTCGCAATATGGGTAGACTTTCTCCTCTAGTCTAAAATAACCTCTAGTAAACTTATTACAGGGCAAAAGACGAGCTGTGAGGCTCGAAGAACGTGCTCTTCCAGAGCTGGAACAGATGAAACCAGTTGTGGCGAAAGAAGTCTTTGAGATTATGAAAAGTCAAGGCATTCGCGGTGACAAGGAATACCTCAAAAAGTATCATATGGAACGTTCAGTGGAAACGGTGGGTCAACTGTAGATCCCAATTTCGTTTCCAACTCATTAATCCCTTAGCTGGCCAAAATCCAAAAAGATCTATTCAAAAAATACAGATGTTCACCTACACTCTCAATCATCATACCCCCACTGACGCAACTGCCGGTATTCGTGCTTGGTACCATCGTGCTTGGGAGGCTTGCACTGGACCCTACTCCTTTCGATTCCGAGTCGTTCTTGACGCTCACAACTTTGGCACACCCTGATCCTACTATGGTGCTACCTATTGTGCTTGGCGTACTTACCATGGCCAACGTGGAGTCTAGCAACTGGGTTATGAATGCAGCTGAACGGGAGCAAGAGCGTCGAATCGAAGAGCAGAGGGTGAAAGCGATGGTAGAGGGTGGGAAACCGAAGTTTCGGCCCAAGACGTTGATTAAGTCCACTCTAAGAGGCCTTTCAGTTGGACGTATCATTATATGTGCCCTTACACCCGGGGTCGGTGCTGATTTCTTGTTGTGTGATATACCCTCACTCATCGCCACATCTCACAGAGCATTGCCCTCTACTGGGTCACTTCAGCCGCGTTTGGATTGATACAGACGTGGGTTATGGACTGGCAGGACATTCGCCGTCGACGGCGAAATGCAGCCGCTTCTATGCCCTCTGTACAAGGCGCACAACCCGTACGAACGCCACAAGCGCGTCCAGTTGTGCCGAAGCTGGTGTCGAAAAGAAGATAAAGATTTTATATGTGAGTCCTGGTGGTTGTTTTTATATTTCTCTTGTTGCTGGCGGAATGACAATAAAAGTGGTGTGAGAGATCCGCCCGCGAATGGCAGGAGCTCGCTGAACCTTCCTTGATCTAATATGACCGCTCAAGCAATCCACAATATTGCTTTCATGAATCGCAAAGCTGATGCCTCATTCTTGCAGAATCTAATTATTCAGGTCGCAGATTCAATAAACTTACTACACCCTTCGACTATCGTACCTACACCTAAATTGGTATCAAAATAATAAGTAAAAAAGTGATACAACGATGTAAATAATCGTGAAATGATCGTGAGAGGTGAACTGCCGTTTATGCAAGCCCGCCCCAAGGCCCACGTATTCGTCGAGCGAGCTGAATGTCGCGTGTCATGATAGTCACTCTCTTTGCATGGATTGCACAAAGGTTCCTGTAATATTTAGTCAGATCACAAATCGAGAACAATGAGGAGCAAGGAAACACACGCGTCTTCGAACAGATGAACCAGATATGCTTCTGTTGCTTCCTGCAATGCCAATATCGCGGAACTCTGCCACCGAAGGCCTGAACCCGAGTAGTCGTTCTCGTCTGTGATCATATCCATTGCTATCTCGCGAACCTAACAACATTCAGAGTCTTTAATTGTCGGATATTGGAAAGGATTACGTACCACGCGAGAAAACGGAAGCCGCCGTATGAGCAGGTCAGTACTCTTCTGATATTTTCGAATTTCCCGCAATGCCACTGTTCCTGGTCGGAAGCGATGAGGCTTCTTGGGAGGGGCATTATCTCCTATTAAAGTGTTAAAAATATAAACGAGTTTGACGCGTATTTCAGCGAGTTACACACCTTGGCGACCAGCAGCGGACGCGGGGCCGCTGGTTGACGGTCTCGGAGGTCGACCGCCAGTACTCTTTCGCGCGGTAGCGGTCTTTGCCCTCTTAGGAGCCGGAGTGGGGGGATCTGAGCTCGTAGCCTGAGCTTTTCGTTTCGCGCCAGAGGGGCCACCTCGCTGAACGGTCTGTGCCATCACAGGATGTGAAGTAGAAACTTGTGGCGGAACAAGAGGAGAGATCAACTTGTTTGGTACAAGGGTTCCTGCGAAACAGATGCCGATCGTGTGAACATCTCGTCACGCGCCCATATAAAGCCCAAGAACACAGATGGCGCGCGTCTATAGCCCTTTCAGTCCGCAGCTTCATCCTAGAGCGCATTGAAATGGCTAAGGGCACTCCCATAATTACCGGATACTACAGATATAGTGATATCTGGTTTGAATGGTAATGTGTCCATTTATACCCCAAGACAGGTTTCTGAGTTCCGCGCAGGAGCTCAGCGCTTCCTAACCCAGAGGATGCTCGCCCTCTCAAAGCTATCCTTGGTTTGTCGTCGACAGATCCATCAATGACATGAATCTCAATCCAGCCTCTCTGTAGCTCACGATTCCATAACCCATCCCGATCATCCACTTCACGTAGATGGCGTCAACGGCGTACAGATGTATCATGGTTCGTAGTCGCTGAATTCTCAGGAAAAGCTTTAAAACTGAGTAACAGGCACGTTTGTGACCGGAGAATCGCGTCTCTTGTTCTCGTCAGCCCAGATTGACTACATCAGGTACTGGCTCCACGCAATGCAGCTCACAAAAGAGCTTATCCCCCTCCCATATTCCAACTGCCTCTTAACCGAGTCCAACCTTCGGATCGTGTCTAAAGTGGTTTACGTTGATGGTGGTTCCTTGCGCGGTGCGATGAAGGTACATCCAACCCATGGCTCCTCATATCCGCTTTATAATTCACATTTTTATTGCAGCAAATTGAGAAAAACAACAAACGTCTGAAAGGAAAAACTAACCCCGCTCTGACATCTCGTCGTCAGGCTTTTGAACGCGTGCGAGAACTCTGGTCCGGAAAGAAAGGCGTCTGGTGCGCGATTGACTTTGAAGCATGGGAATACGACCATACCATCATTACTGAGTTTGGGTGGCGCCTTGTTGGGTGGAAGGGTGGCGAAGAACATCGGAAAGCTGGTCATGTCATTGTTGATGAAAACCAAAAATTCCGGAATTCGAGGTACATATCGGAGCATCGCTATGTGAGTTGTCGTGGTGTGGCTTTGGCAGTAACTAATATTATTGTGGCGCTGACAGGACTATGGATTTGGAGATAGTGAATATGTGAAGAAATCCGCTTTCTCCAGTACAGTTAGCGACTTCGTTACCAGATTGCATGAATACGGGCCCGTTTTTCTAGTGTTCCACGATAACAACCAGGACATAAAGTATGTTTTCACTCCGATACCTTTTGAACTACATTATAGAAGCATTGGCGGCAGGTACTTGAATAGCATCAAAGTACCCTTGATTGGGCTCAGATACGACCTGCCCGAGACGATGCCTAATGAAGGGTTATTCGTCGTTGATACCTCGGATCTCTTTGGAGCTCTCGAGGGCGTAGGTGGGGATCGCCGAGCCTTGGGCCGTATGTGCAACCTCATCCAGATCCCGACGGCCCATCTCCACAATGCAGGAAATGATGCCCACGTGAGTTTCTCCTTGATATCAAGAATCCTCCATGAAACGATAATCGGACACAGTACACGCTTGAAGCACTGATTGCGATGGCAGATGGAGATCCGGTTGATATTCAAAGGGAGAAAAGATGGCCAAATCGTACAACTCAAGGCGTAAAGGTGGACTTTAAGCCGTTTGAAGAGGATAGCGACTATTCAGACGAAGAAGGAATCGTTCCACCTACGAAGTCAAATGTTATTAATTCGTGGTGAAGATGCTTTTTTTGCTTTCCTATGTAGCTCGAATGTACCATATGTACTGTTAGATCTAGACGGATCTAGATCAATCGTCATGAAACCGAGTTCGGCTGATCTGAATATGAGACGGCACCGTCAGATTCAAGTCCTGCGCGTGAAAAGACAGGGAAACAGCGAAGATTAGCAATAATACGCCCTATGAGCTGTCCTCTACAAGTAGAAATGTTCTGCGAGTGATTTCGCTTGAAATGGGGCCTAGCATCTAAGTATTGTAAATACGCGCCGTTGACGTTATCATCTGATTAGTGATGTATTAAAGGCACTCACGACACCTTGTACAAGGAACTACAGGTTAGTGCGCCACACACTTCGTGTGACGCGGGAGAGATTCTTATATTCCAGATTCAACTTTCTCATGTGCTAGGGCATTGATAGCGAAGCGAGTGTCTTTACATCTCACATCTATCCAACTTTTAAAATGCAGCCACGCCTTAACTCGTGAGGTAGAAACAAGTTCGTAAATAGAACAAACAAGGGGGAAGACTCATCTTCTTCGGAAGAAGATAGTGGCAATTATTGTACGATAGGAAAGCGTGTGAAGCCGGACGAGGAATTTGGAGGGAGCGCAGTCGGGGTCTTGCAGAAACACTATGTACTTAGGTGTGCCTTGAAGAATGGAATCAAGACGACCGTCAAATATATATATACATATACGGTTTGTGATATGTAGTTTCAAGGGTGGTAAATTTCTTGGCAAACATCGTTTCCACGGGTTGTCATGGGGTGGGCAAAGAGAATAGGACAGAATCAGAAAAGGGCCAAGGCATCGTTACAATTGATGGCATTCGGCATGAGTTGTTTTTCGACTGATATGTGGATCCAGAGAAGAGTTAAAACCACAAAACTGTGTTTGATGTGGAAAAATTTAGCGTTATCAGGATAACTTGAAATATATACAACATCACATACCTGACGCGGACAGAGTGTCATTTCGCCAGCCTTCCACCTTTCCTAATTACCTCACCATGATGACTAGACACCACCAACGGGCCCCATCAGGTCATAATCATTGTCATGGGCATCGCGTTTGAGGTTCGGTTAGCCTTCCGTACGTCGGCACACGCCTCCCGGAATTACACTGAAAAATTTCACAACGAAGTGTTAATTTTACATTCTCCACGAAATCTCTATCATTAATTATAGGACCGTTAGAGAAAGCAAATATTATTGCAGGGCGCGCATACGTCCGTCCAGGTATCAAGTCGCCCGGCACCCAAGGGATGGGGTCACATTTATAGATAGATGATAGATAGATGGATGGAAGCATACCTCTCCAGCGGGTTCGATGGAGGTGATATGATAAATTTGTTGATAGATTTAGTCATCCTTTGAATCGTCTTCGCCCTCGTCCTCATCGTCGGAACGCTCGTCGTCAGTTTTCTTAGTGACGATTGCTCTAAGAGGTAGTTAGTGGCCGCATAGCGTGAATGAATAGTACGAAAAACTGACCTCCAGAGGATGCGTAACATGAGTCGGAACCAGAAGATATTGAGAAGTTGCAAGAGGAAGAGAGGCACAAAGACCTGTATCGGCATCCACCAAACAAAGTACACGCCCTTGGGGGCATCCCATACTTTGGCCGATTCACTAGGTGATGAGATATTAAAATAAATAGAATAATAGAGGAGAGAAGGGGATGCGTACGGCATAAGGTGAATTTCGTCATAGACGGACCACAGGATTTTGAAGTTGAGGTAGTGCCGGAAATATCTTGGCGGGTTGTGAGACGTTATCGGAGGTGGGTAAGACGAGGTGAGACTTACGCCCAAACAAAGATGAAGACGACGAAGGAGACGACCTTGGCTGTTTCGCGTTGAAGGTAGTTGAGAAGTTTGGAGAACTAGGCGGGAGATGAATTACAGAAGCGAGGAGGGGGAAAGGTTATGCTCACGGCCAAAAAGGCATCAGGGATATCCATGCTCATGTAGACGGCACTACCGATAAGGGTCATGTTCATCATGTAGCTCCACCTGGTAGGATATGAGATTGGAAGGAAGCCATTTTTTGGGTTACACATACCCGACGAGCCAAAGTGTTACGATGTGATGCGCGACAAGCTCACGGTAGTCCTTGCGGGGTTTCTCCAAGCCGAGCACGAGGACGATGAGCTGCTGGCACCAATATGCCATCTGCATGAGGTAATACCTCTTGAGTTCGGGTTTCATGTCCCAGTGAGGATAGTCTGTGGGAAGGTGAACACCATAGTTGGCTGTTTAGAGACAAGGACGGACCTATCCAAAAGTACTTTGTTTCGTACCAGTACGTGGGAAGTTGTGTCATGATTCGCTAGAGAGAGATGAGAAGAGGGATGGAGAGGGAAATAGAGGTGCTCACGTAGCCCCAAGCACCTAGAACGCCAAAGTAGACAAAAGCGTAGCCTTGTTCACCGAACCTGTCTAGTTTTGCTTCGCGTCGTATGCCAAAATACTTTGCGATGGGCCTGCATAAGTTTACAGTGATGATCTGGCGGACGAAAGAGAAGAAGATGATGTTGTAAGCGAGGAATATCAGGTCATAATAGGTCTTTGCATAGCGTGGGTCGTTCGGAGAAGACTCGGGAATACGACCGGAGACGAGGAAGAAGACGGAGAAGGGGTTTTCAATGCCTGGGTTAAGGTAGGGGGAAGAGAGTTCCCAGTTTATGTATAGAACGACTGGTACAAGGAGGAGTTTGAGAGCGGAGAACGGCTGCACGGCCCAGCGGAGCCAGGGAGAGATTGGACGAGCAGCCCAGGCCTTGAATGAAGGGGAGATGGGTGAGGGCGTGCGAGGTGTAAGTGAACCGAGCGGGCTGAGGAGATAGTCAGCGGAGGTCAAGAATCGGAGAGACATGGGGGTACGTACGTCTGAGGCAGAAACGGTCCAACGAGGTGGTGGTTCGGATCGTTTCTGGTGGAGGGTCAGCGTGGTTTATAGATTATTTAATGAGTACACACTCGATATTGCTGTTGATTGAAAGTGAGCCGGCGCGTCCTCGTCGTTTTGTAGACATCGTGGCCAAAAGTTAAATAATAACTTAATTGGAAGTTCAAGTTTAGAAAAGAAACGTCACGTGCTACTAATCATGTTCTCCTCTCTCGGCCTCTTCCAGTCCCTCGTATGTCCAGACGGAGCACAGTGTACACGCTCCCGCTGTGTCTTCTCACACCGCAACGATTTACCCCCACCACCTGCTCTTAGTATACCCGTTCAGGTCCCTCGTCCAGCGTCTACTGTCCCCACTAAGCGCCCAGTGTCCTCGCCCACTAAACAACCAACAACTCCTACAGGAGAACCTCCAAGAAAGGTCCAGAAGCTCACTGCGCCACCACTGTCTTCGCGTACAGCTTCTGGCGTTCCTATTCTCAAAGTAAATGCTGCCCAGTCTCAAGTCGCTGTCCCAGTTCGCCAGGTACACCCGTAATAGCTCTATCGTGTTTCACACTAATCCCACGCGTCCAGACAATGCTCAAGACACTCTTCGATCACTTCAGTGTCTTGTACAACGCAATCCTTCCAAAGAAACCCGATATCGCGTCAGATCATGCTCTCAAGCAGGAAGAAGAAATATACAAAAAATCCAGCAAGTTAACATACCGCAATGCGAGTCTCTTCCATCGACCCTATACTCACATCAACATTAATGAACAAATTTAGGCGGTTATACAATGCGCAGCTGCACTTAAGCGCCGCCCTATACCAGACTCAATATCTCACGACTCTGTCGGAACCGAGGCAGAACTAGCCGCCCGTGCAGAAGCACGCAAGTCCCGAAAAGCCCTACGACTCACACGAGCTCATCTACAGCCCTACATTATGTCCAAGGAAGAATTGACAAGCTGGGGTTATTTTCTCGACGTCCCCGAGGGTCTAGGTGGAACTGAACCCAGTCTTGAGGGTAAAATTGCAAAATGCGAACGATGTACCCAACCTTTTCTCGTAAAATGCCAAAAAGAGGCCGACGAATGTATACATCACTGGGGTAAACCTTTTACAGCAAAAGTAAACGGTGAGCAGCACTCCGACTTGTCCGACTGTAAGCTCATGCATTCCAGGTGAAAAGACCCGTCTGTATAATTGCTGTTCCAGGCCGGTTGCGGATAGCGAAGGATGTACCCACGGCCCACATGTGTTCTACGAGTCCAAGGCAGAAGATCTTCACGCCCGACATCCTTTTTCTTTCCTGAACCCTTCAACTTCTTCAACTCACGCGTTGGACGTGGCTGCTATGGATTGCGAGATGGTCTATTCTACTGGCGGCATGCGCGTAGCCCGTGTCTCTGTCGTTGACGGAGCTGGCAAGGAAGTTTTCGACGAGCTGGTTCGTATGGACGACGGTGTTGAGATAATGTTCATCTACTTTGTCTTTTCAATCCGTCTTTATACTCATCTTCTTTAGTGACTATATAACACGATTCTCAGGCATCACACCAGAAAATTACGCGACAGCCATACTACCTCTTGCATCTATTCGCAAATCCTTGGACTCGTTCATTAATGCAGATACCATTTTAATCGGGCACGCTCTCGACAACGATCTCAAGACACTTAGAATCATACACCACAGATGCGTAGACACAGTCGCATTGTTTCCTCATCGTATGGGGGCACCATACCGAAGGTCTCTCAAAGACTTGTGCGTATATCTCTCCTGTGTTTAAACTGTCTATTGATGAGATCCACAGAGTCCGCGAACACCTCGGGTCTTTGATTCAAACCGACAGTACTGTTGGACATTCATCTGTCGAGGACGCGGCTGCGACGCTCGACCTCGTCAGACATTTCATCCTCAACAAGCCTCCGCCCAAGCTCGACCCAATTACAAAGAACCCCACACCATAACCCTCACCGCACGACCTTCACGCAGTTGTATCCTTAGCATCCATCCACGGCCATATATATACCAGTACATTTGTAGTTGTAGATTTCACGACTAGTACCCCCGCTAGAAATACATCAAACATTACACATCAAGCGTTATACACGACAAAGGTCCTTCAGAACAATGTAACCGAAAGGACCTGCGAAGACTCTGAGACCTCCAAGATGATGCCGTCGTAACCATATACTGCGCCCACTGAATTGTTAGCAGTTCATCTTTAGGATGTTTTAGGTCGGTCTCACATCGAGCTGTTGCACTTGGCAGCGTAATGTCCTCCTCGTCGTCGGTGCGATCGAGATGCATTGAAGGTGGAGGCTCTCGAGGGCTCAGGAAGTGGCTAATTGTCTCGAACTTGCGTATGCAGCTAAGAAATTGGAGTTGTTGACAAAGAAAAGGGCAGCTTACCCTGTCAAAAAATCGCTTACGCGGTGGCGTGTCTTGAGACACGCTAGCGTTAGCTCAGACGCATACAAAAGGGGCCACAACATTACCATCTTCGTCGTCCTCCGGTTCGCCTTCTATTTCCCAGTTACAGCGTTTGTAACGCTGGAACAGAGGTGAGCCAGGCTGTGGTGTGGGGATCAGGCTAGATCCGAGAAAGTGCTGAAAAAGGGAAGCGACGGACCACGTTGGAGTGAAGGATAATCTTCGTCACGACATGATCAGAACTTGTAATTAGGAAATCTAATCCATGTTGAAAGTAGTTGTAGAAGTCTGAGGCAAGTTAGTACGAAGCTGAGAGTATACGGGTGATGGATGAGCCGTACATCTAGGTTCCGCATTAGCTTCAGACGCGTTTGCGGTGGCGTGTATTGACATCCGTTCATCCTCCTTGTAGTGTATCCGGAGTGGTTGCCCGAGATCGAGAATTAGGTCTTGTGCTTTGGTCTGTCCGAGTTTGATATTCACTGGCCGCGACGAGGGTGGATGGAGGTATAGTGTAACGCCATGATGGACCTAAGCCTGTATTAACAAAGGCAACTCCAGATCTACATGAAATTCAAATATACGCACTTTGACCACTGCCAGTCTAACATCACCCGCCATAATAGGCACCTCCCCAGCCTCCTCAAGCGCATCCTGACTCTTCCCATCGTTCTCCTTCTGCGATATCAACACCCGCTTCACCTCCTGCGTCCTATCATCCCCAAGCCCACTCTTAACCCCCTCCCCCATTGCATCTTCCTCAAAGCTGAACCAGAGCCCAGGGTACCGCAAGTCGTCGCCCGGATACGTGGGCCCAAAGGTGCGTCGGACCGCAACACGTGTGAGGGACTCCTCCGCGGAGGACAGGACGGTATCTTGGTATCGTAGTGTCACGGGCGGGTTCGGGTCGCGGAGCTTGCGCAAGCAGATGGTGTGCAGGCGCTGGTGCTTGCCCGAGAAGAGCAGGTCGAGGTGTGGGCGGACGTGGAGGATCACGGGTGTCGTTGAGGAGGCGTCTGGGTCGTATTTGATGTCTACTTGGGGAAACGAGTGTTGGAGGTGACGCAGCATGTCGAGGACGGTCCATAGAGATGCTCCTGTGCAGGTTTAGTGTACAATCTTTGCTTATCAGTTGACTAGTGCTAGATGCGATACCTATTTCGAACCCACCGAGGCCAGAGCCTGGCCTGATGTCGACGTCGAGGGTAGAGAACATTTATGGTATTTTAGGAGATTAGCGGGGGCGGCGGGGATGAAGGGAGCATTGACTCCCTTGGTAGAGAGGAGTAAGGACGACGTCCACATTAGGGGCTCCTAACACTGACACGTGGTTTCAACACGACCTGTCACATCAGACGCGTTTTGTTTTAAAGCATTCACCATCGATTAACGTGTCGCAGTAGCATGTCAGACGATAGGCAGAGACGGATTCTAAAGGTTCGTGGTATTCAGTTGCCTTTCTCGTTACTGCTGATGGATGCGCTATCAGGTCTTTAGGAAGTTTAGCTACTCATTGGGACCAGAGGTAGTTCAGAGGGTGGAGGAGATCCTTGACGAGAATGAGATTGCCGATGAAGAAATCGAATCAACTATCGAGTTACTTGCTCTGGAGTACAGCAAGCAAGAAGGTGCGCCGTTTGCTCGCCCTTGCTCACATTGACTCTGGAATGAACACCCAACTGGGATCAGACGTCAATATGAAGGTCGACCTCAACGTGCTCGAACGCGTGTATCAAGGGATGCGAAACCAGACGGAACAAGTGGACGAGGAGAAGGAATTGCTTGACCCAGAAAGTCACCTCTATGTCGTCAATGCTTTCGATATGCCGTTGTGGCACTGGTCACCAGAGTCTGGCACGTTTACAAAGTACCCTATTTTCCTTCTCCGTTCGACGCGTTCTGAGTGTGATACAGGGCCCCGGGCCCTCTTACAGTATCAGGGTCCCCTGAATCGCGCATTCTCGCCATCCGTGATAGATTGAACATTATCAAGCAATGTGTTTTGCGCAACGAGCACTTTGCACCCTCCACGCTCCCCTCAAAAGACAGAGAGAAACTAGTAACTGTACGTCGTTTATAACCAAGTAAAATCATCCGTCTTACAAATTCCTCCAGCTAAGATCCACCAAACAACTCCTCGGCCGTGCAGGCGATAGATTCCTACTCCTTGGAATGCTTACGCATAACAAAGAAGGAAGATTGTGCATCGAAGACTCGGACGGAAGCGTCGAGCTTGATTTTTCAAAATTGGTGGGCCTGGAAATTTTCAGGCATCATTCATTCTCAGAACGAATAGTGATTGTCAGGACGAGCCAGGTGATGGCTTGTTTACGGAAGGATCATTTGCGCTTGTGGAAGGCGAGTACACGGAAGACGCAACACTGGAGATTATCGCAATCGGCCAACCGCCTTGTGAACCTCGCGAGATATCACGGTGGGGTTGTCCTTGCCCTTAATTTTCACAACTTCAACTCATTATTTTAGGTCAATATATGGGCATATTGATTTTTTGGGCAAGGGATCAACGTCCCTGCTAGAAGATGTGCGGCCTAGATTTTATTTTCTGCCGCTGTATCCTGACCTTGAATTCAGTCTCGATTTTCGGTCCGAGTTCGGGAAGAACTACCAGATTTACATTTCTTCTTCCTGTCGGATGTATGGCTTGACCACCCTCAGACCTGGAATGGGCTACGGAAGATGTTCGACAATTGCATCGAAAATAGTTTCATTCCCAAACTTATCGTCTTGTGTGGCAATTTCACGCAGCAGTCTATATCTCATGGAAATAGTCGTGACATTCAGAACTACCAAGGTATGTCGAAAACAAGGAACATGTTGTGAAATAGCCATTTAAAAATTCCTCAGAGAACTTCGAGGCTCTGGCTGAGCTCATAGCAGAATATCAACCGATTACTCGGGAAACACATTTCGTATTGGTTCCAGGCCCGTTAGACGTTACGGTGAATATGACGCTGCCTAGGCACTATATCCTTTCGTCCATCGTCGCACGAATGCAATCGAAAGTCCCGAAATTACACTTTGCGACGAACCCCTGTCGAATAAAGTTTTTCGACCAGGAAATTGTCATCTTTCGAGAGGATACTATGTCGAGGATGTTGAGACACGTTGTGGGTGTTAAACCGAGTGTTAATAGCGAGACACTGAAAAGATTCGTGAGTTTTTTCCTTTCAATAAAATGTTTCATAAGCTCACATTTGACAGCTTGTGCAAACGATTCTTGATCAAGGCCACTTGAGCCCGCTCACAATCGATATTCAACCAACGCTTCCAGACTATGACCATTCGCTCAGGCTTTATCCACTCCCTACCGTACTTGTAATGGCGGACAAGTACGACCGGTACAAGATCACATACACGGGATGTCATGTCCTCAACCCAGGAAGCTTCATCGGTAACTCTTTCGTATTCGCGACATACAAACCCGCGGAAGCAAACTCGGAAGAATGGTAAATTTCCACAATTTTTTTCTCAATGTCCGCTGATGATTGATCGCGACCCGCAGTATACTGGATATAGACATTGAAGATTAAATCTAGTTAGAGAACGAGTTGAAGAATAAGTATTAATGTAATATACACGGTACTGATCGTGGCGATGTCAGTGCTTGTAGATGGAGTCTGAACCTAACAACTGATTACGTCAAGTCCGCCTAAGCTGAACTTGTGGGCGCGTCTCACGGACAAGCACGGTGATATGCCCTGCGAACGTTGCTTCAACGCGGTCTAAGCTATCCTGGCCCAGTTGGAATAACACACTCCCTTCTAAACTCGCAGCTGCTGTCGCTTCGAAGCAAAACCTCTGAACGTGGTCCTAGGGAGCAACTAGGACGACAATAAGTGCCATCACCGTGCGTTACACGAGTTGTATACTTGTTGGCTTGTACTAACTTGTGTAATAGGGCATGTATTCTCCAGGCAAGCTACTCCGAGCGCTTTTGCTCGACACTCAAACAGGTGTCTGGTGGATATCTGTCATCGTATGGCTTGTCAGAATAGCGACACTCTCACTCCTCCTCCGCTCATACTTATTCCCAACGCTGGTGAATACAATCTCAAAGCATGCCCGTATCAGAAGCATTAGCTTGGTCTCAATTCGTGGGCTCTACATTCGCGCCGGTCCCCGAATCATTCGCGTCGATCGTGTACGCTACAGCTTCTCCTTCGCGAAGGGCATAAATCTCAAGTTGGATGGAGTGAACATTGAGATCGGGAGAAGCAAGGGAAAATCACCTTCCAGACACACTCGCCACAACCGCCGCCTCACCCTGGCCGACTTTGCGCCCTCCCCGATAGCCCACCGACTTTGGGCGCTCGTGTCCAGCGTCTATGCACTTGTTGAACCACACTTTCGACCACTCATTCGCACGGGCGTCATAGCCGCCCTTCGTCTCCTCATACGTTGGCTTCCCCACATAATATCTGGTCTCTACTTTGAGGCTCACTCAACTACAGCTACGTTTCCTGACCTGCCGGGGACCTCGGTGTCGGCGGCCAAACTCACTCTTCATGTCAACCTTAATTTCACTGATCTGGAAGAAGTCATGGATACCAGTGAACACGCTAAACCACGCTCGGTCAGATTGAGGCGTTCATACGGCATGGCGGCTTGGAGAAAGCGCTTCACTGAGAGTTTTCAGAGGACGTTGGACAGAGCTTGGGGAAATGCGCAAGGGAACGCGTCAATCGCCATCAAGCTGCACAATATTGCAGGTTCGACACTACCTGCACCCTCTTCAACAGGTACATCAATTTTCGATGAGGTTCCTCTCCCATATACTCATTTATATACAGTCAAAACCGCCCGGTTTTTACATCTTCCTGGAGCCATAGAATTAGGGGCTTCTATGCGTTTCAACCCCCGTGCAGGAGCTGCAGACAACCACAGTTTGGAAGTCTCGCTCGATATTGGAGACTGTTCTGTTGAAGTGGATACCTTGAAGTTACTTTTACAAAGTCTCAAGCCCAAGGAACCTACGCCTCCACCTGCACTCAACTTTGAAGCAATGTCTCCTGTTCTATCCCTAAGCCCTGGCTCAGGCTCCTCCGTCGGCAGCCCACTTATAGACATAACAGGCGGTCTATTATCACCTCAGTCGTGGACGATGTCACCTCGGACTGCATCTCCTCCAAATTCAGCCCCTTTGTCTTCTGGGCTTGTACCTTCATCCCCGTCGTCTCCCTTTCTCGAGAAGCTTTCAGTAAGTCACAAAGTCAAGCAAGGTACACCATCTCGACTAATTGATACGTAAGGCATCCATTCGCCCTCGCCGTCGTTACCTTCATAGGCCATGCACGCGTCTAAAGGATTACAAGAAAACAGTATGCTTTCCTGGCAATCGTGCATGATATTTGGCTAACTTCTGATAGTCTGCCCTTTCCGTGCTTAATCGTGCCAGTGTCAAGATATCATCTATCACCCTAGCTTCTCAAAACAAATGGGGACTGGATCCTTACCAACTGACATTTCGCGAGATCGCTCTTGGATCGACTCTATGCGATGACCCCTCAAAAGATGCTTTCCAAAAGCAATGGCTAGGGAACCGTAAAAAAGTCGAAAATTGTGACCCTGATGCTTACGTCTTCAAGTTCTCTCTGAAACAGGTAGCAATCGAACGACGTACGAGGTTGGATAGCATGCGCCTCCTTACGTTAGAGACACTTGATTTGCAGGCATTGATAACGCAGTGGCCTGCTCCTTGGCTTACACCATCTCCTTTCCTGTCTGGTGACCCAAATGCTCCTTTCCTTGCTATCCGCACCAAAATCGGAGGCCTTGACGTCACGGAGCGCCTAGAGCGGCTTCGCGAGTTGGTCGCTCATGTTGAGCCTGTCCCCCACAAGGAGCCCCCGCCAACTGCTCCGGTTGCTTACTACAAGTTGCCTCGAATTGCTGTTCAGGCAGAATGTGGGACACTGCGTGGGCGTATTATATGTGCAGATACGAAGACCATGGAACCCTTTGCAGTGGAATTGCGCAACAATGGTTTTGTGTTCTCCTTAGACTCCAATTTTGTAGGTGACCGTAAAGAAAGTACAAGACATCTTGGCGATAGCCATGCCAGGGATTGTTTTAGGATGGATTACAAGTTCTCTTTAGTTTTGGAGCCTACCCTTGTTAGGGTACGGTCAAAAACCAAGATGGACACTCGGCTGTTCACAACTCTTCGCTCTTCCGACCCTGATTTCCTGGATGATCCATCAATTCTTTCTGTAGAGTCCTTCGAGTTTTACGGAGACGGCCATGCAGTTGCTACCATGGAACATGACGTAGACATTCTCCCGACCGTGTCAACCCTATCTCCAATTCTCGAGCTCCATATATCGACGGATGCCATCTGCGTTGAAGTCTGGAACCCTCATGTTATTGCCGCTCTTCAACAGTTTTCTTCTATCCCACCTGCCCGAGAGAACAAGGATTTGACTCCCTCAAATTCCCGGCCACTTCTGGACCGCATGCCCCCAGGTATAGCGGTAAGCATCGCCATTCCACGGCTCGTGGCCCTTCTTACGTCTTTGGACATAAACCCTGAGGATAAACTGGAATTGTCGCGTGGCATTGCTGTGCGGACCAATGTAATGATCAACTATTCCTCCATGCATTCAACCCATGCACATCGCTTCCACGACCTCACCGAACGGACAGCAAGGCGAAACAAACTTTATCTTCCTCAGCAACAACTTCTCGACGCCGTCTCGGCAGCACGTGCCTCCGTAATTACGCAAAACTCTTCAGCTCACATCAAGATATCTTTATCAGGTCTTTCCCTTCGAAGTGCCGTCGCTACCCATTACGATGCCGATAATCCCTTTATCTTTGAAAAAGATGACTCAGCTTTGGAACAACAGGAATTTCTTCGCATTCCAGTTGCCACTCTCAACGTATGCCTGTCTGGAAAACGCGGGGCCATTTTATCGAAACATGGGGATACCTGCGATGTGACCATATCAGTCCCTGATGTTAAGGCCACATTCCAGCTTGCCTACGTCTACAGCATGTTGCTCGCTATACAATGCCTAAAATCCCTCCTTCCGAAAGCGTCATCCAATTATGCTGCGACGGTCAAGCCCCCCTCTCAGCTGAAGGTGAAAGTCAAAGCAACTATGCCCACTGTACAGATCATGTGTATATTGCGAACCCAGCGGTTGGTGGCTCGCATAGATGACATCGAAGTTCACGTCCTTCCTGATCGATCACCCTCTCTACAGTTAGGAAAGGTCATCGTTTGGGCTTGCCTCCCTCACCGTATCCATCGGTGGGAGGACGAACATGGTGACAAGTGGGAAGAATTCATCTGTTTGCGATCTCTACAAATTTCTCTGGCCCTTTCACAAGCGTCCCCATCAATATCTTTGGATGGCGAGAGCGCACGCCTACGGATTCCTAATGGTTATGTATTCGCTGATCTTGTAACGGACGCAACTGTAACAGCAAAGGCCATCCGCCATCTGACTCGCATTACCGCTCATCATGCGTACACGCCAATGCCAACGCCAGAACCAGAGGGGCCTAAGCGTGTTCCTAGGATCATAGCACATATACAGTGCATATGCCTCGAAGCAGCGGACGACCCTTTCGAGAGTAAGCTGGCTGTCATTTGGAGGTGTGGATTGACCGCTGTGAAGCACAGAATGGATCGTGAAAAGGCTTTCAATGCAAAGGTGGCTGCTATATATCAAGCAGAATCGCAGGTCCCTCCTTCGGGCTCTGCTGAAGGCGAGAAGGAGTATCAGTTTGGAGGGGACCATTCAGTTCCGATCGACGAGGCACGCCGCAGGTTAGACGAGGTTCACGAACTAGATTGGACACTCAGACTCCGAGAATTGAGACAGATACACTCCAGATCAGAGGAATCTGTTAATCAGAGCTTACGAGGGAAGCACACGAAGAAAGGTCCTGGTAAAGTGCCCAACCTTGTCGACGTTTCTCCGATTGAAGAGTCTCCACCACTCTTTAGAGTACTTCTGAACGGAGTATTCCTCACCATCACTCAGCCATCTTTCCCTGAGGAAAGCCTACCTGATTTTCTGTACGAACAGGGTAGTGGCTTGCCACGAGATACGCAATTTTCCCTACTGGTGCCGCTTCATTTGAACTTTACATTATCGTCTTTGCACATCACCCTCAGAGACTACCCACTACCCTTGTTCAGTATCCCGGTGACATCAGACCGCAATACCCCAGCTTGGGAGTTTGACACCGATCTGGTTATTGCAGAAGAGATGGGAACCGGTCACTCCGTTGATTGGATTGACTGTCTTATCTTGCAGCCTCACCACGGAGCTCGGGATGCTTCTTCGTTCTCTATCTCTGTTCCAAAAACAATAATGCCTGTGAAGACGTATGCCAATCCTGTCGTCCATGTCAACACGAGCCAGACAACGGTCCTTTCCTGGGGCGTGAGCTATACTCCAGTCATCCAAGATCTCATGAAAGTGATAGACAGCCTGACTACTGCACCTCGTGATCCTTCCCCAGGAGTTGGATTCTGGGATAAGGTCTGTCAATACTGTCCTCCTCAGAACACCTATTTGAATTGTTATTCCGTAGATGAGACTGGTGTTCCACTGGAGCTTTGTGGCGTCATTCAAAGGCGAAGTACGCTTCCACCTAAAAGGTCTGTTGATGGTTCTCAGCAATTTCGCAAGCAGTGAAGTTGATTTTGTAGGTTCTCGTGATCCGTATCAGCTTGATAATGAAGGCGCTGGGTTTGTATTGACGTGGCTGGGCAACACAAAGCTACTCATTGCACGAAAAAATGACGATAGAGAGGTCATGCAGGTTATCAGTGATTCAATGTATATCGCAATTCCCAAGTAAGTTCAGGATTAAAGTTGACAATATTGGCATAACATCATTCGCTAGTTTGGAGCACCTCTATGCTCGTAATCATCAGGCCACTTTCGCTTGTCGTATACCAGAGGCCTCGAAACCCTTCCGAAAAATCATCGCGAAGGTTCGGTCTGGAGTCCGTTTTGGCATTGGTTTTATTTTAGAGCGGGCCTGTGGTGACGAGTGCTTGACTTGCTCTGGATCCGCTTTCCATCGAAAGTGCAGGCATTTTGAATTCTGCCCACACTACCAAGTCAGGCTAGAAAAGAAACCATCAGTCCCCAAGATTAAGGTAACGGGTTCGCTAGGAGTCGATCGATGGCTAACCGCTTGAAATAGAGCATTCAAGATTCGTACAACGGATTTCGATCGGATTTCATTCATCTGTCCGTGTCCCTAACATCTTCAACTCGAACTGCGGCCTTGGGTTCAAACCAAGAGCCCAGCAGTATACATCTTACTCCAAAGGCTTTCTCGCATTTCTGGGCTTGGTGTGGCTTGTTCGATAGTGCCCTTTCTCTACCCACACGTCAGGGATCGTACTATCCGCCCCGACATATTTCACCCAAGCTGGGGCGCCATCTGGCTACCTTGAAGTATCGTCTTCATATTCGACACCTCTTCATTATGCACGCCTATATAGATGAATCTAGAGAAAGTAAGTCAGATTCAATCATTCCTGCATACTTGTCTCAACGTATTATAGCTTGGGCTGATGGGGTCACGCCGTGGATCGGTGTCAAGGGGATGATCGAAGAGCTTATCGCAGATATGCATCAACGTGACGAAGAAACGGTGGTACCAGGTCTAATTACAGGCACCAAGAAGGTTTTGAGACGGAAACCTGTCTACGCCGCTGAAGTTTCCTTGAAAGGTCTGGATATGCGTGCCCTGTTGGCCATCTTCAAAGAGCCCCTTCGCCAGGACATTGAAATGATTGCTCCACCTCAACGGAGCAATTATAGGGCTCACAAGCATCTCCCGACAACACCGTCTGCGTCCGTCTGGTTCGATAGCAGCGATTTTGTTGAGACGGATTGGACATCGTCCGCCGAACCTAAAGTGCATCTGCTACCGATGGCGACATGCCCGCAGTTCACTTACTTCAAAAAGAACTCCGTCTTGCCGCACAACACAACTCTGATGAGTAAATTCGGTTCCGAAGGATCTCACTCGTGTTTCTTAGGAAAGAGTTTATGTAAGGGCATCTCAACAACTGCTTCATGCCAAAGGTGCTGACTTCTAGTGCCAGCTGTTCTTCATGTCCAGATTGACATCACTGAAGCGAGAATTCGCGAGTTGCGAAGGTTGATCAAGAACAAGAGGCCGTCGAGTGATGATAATGTATGCAAACCATCTTTGGCCCTTTTCATCTGTTGATCTTTGCATAGAGTCGCGCAGTTCTTGAAAGGATGGTCACCCTTTTGGAGGAATATGTTTTGCATCTCCGTGAAACAGAGTCAGGATCGCAGGAACAGTCGAATAAGACCTATATGATGCCATCTTACACCTTCTCTCACGACGAGTGGTCTGAATTTGAGAACGTTTATCATGTCCATTGCCCCAGGATTCTCATGGACAGTGCAACCCGTGATGTATCTTCAACCTTTGTTTGCTTTGTCGCCTTTTGCTGATGACTTTTAGGTGCTATTACAATATTACTATTGCTCTCGCGCTCGAAAGGGACTCGAATACCACATGGCGACACGGTACGTGCATAGCAAATATTAAGATGTTAATGTTGAATTGATTTATCATTTCAGTGCTGTTAAGTTCATCCGTGATCAGGCTGAAGCCGCTCTCAATGATGATAGTGACTCTGAAGAGGATGCAGAGAAAAGCTGGGAAGCCCCTGATACTGCTCAAATGGCAGCTGCTGCTTTGAAAAGGATCTTCAAAAGTGACTCCAGTAAACCCTCTGTTGAGATATGCACTGGAAGAGAGAAAACAGCTGGGCTCTCTGAGGACTTTGACGCATTACAGGGATGGTCTGATGGCGTCTCTCTACGCAAGAGTCATTATTGCCTGCTCCTCAAACCACAGATTATCATGCAGGGTAAAGATACCAAAGATTCCATCGTTGTAGCCGCTGTTCAGGCTAAACTTCAAACATTCGCTATCATGGACGACAACAACGCCGATGATCCCGTCAGCGGTAAAGTTATGTCAAGGTGCGTGTTCTCTCGCTAAATTTATAAATCTGAGCTTAACCACTGGAACCAGGAGTCACACCTCTGTGTCAGGGCTTCAAACGTTCGCACCCGCCGCGTTTTCTACTACTGGCAGTGTCTATGTTCCTTTCGAAGTCCTGATTGATTTTCGGTGTGAAAGCGCCGCCTTTGATCAACTGGTTCCCCAAACGGATGCAATCTTCCACTACGACAAGTTTAATCGTCTACGCTTGCGCAACCATGTCACTTCTGTAACCCGAACTTGTTCTGACTCTACTTCCTCAGCACGGGATAGCCATCTACAGGACGAGACGGTGCGTCTAATATAACGAAAGACCATCCTGACTGACCTTTCTTCTAGGATCTTATCAGAGCTCATATCCCTCGTTTCACAGTTTCTGCGAGCGACGAACACTTCAAGGCTATTTCCCACGTTATCACGCACCTCCTCCTCTTCTCCGATGCTGCTCATAAGACACGTCTGGAAAAGCTTGAGACCCTATTGTTCACCTACGATTTCACAGACCTTGCGTCTGCGGCCAGAGTCGTCGCAGGCCTGCAGAGCCGTCTGGGAGAAGCACTAGAGGCTCAGAGAACTGCTGAACACAATCACAGTCGCAGACTGGAGGAGAAGGAGGGACAACTCGAGTTGCTGAAGCTCAAAGCTCATATCTTCCTCCTGTCAGAAGAGCTCAACTTCCTGTTCGATGCCATCAAGTTAGCCCAGGATCGTCACGACGACCACTCTGATCAGAAATCGGCCCTTTTGCTGCATGCATCTTCCGAAGAAATATCGTGGAAGATGTTAGACGATAGGCGGGAGCTGCTGTCCAAGCTGGTAGTCCAGAACATTGATTTTTATTGGCTGAGCCGACAGGACAGCTCTACGAGTAACGAACTTTCTGTGAGCAATCTGCAGGCGTTTGATGGCTCTCGACACGCAATATGGCCCGAGATTGTCTCCAAATACGATGAGCCTGCAAATCATCCGCTTTTGAAGGTCTGTGATTTCCATAGATCCTCGTTTCCGGTATTGTCTCAACATTGTTATTGCAGAGGGGCTTGTTCTTGGTTGCCAGTTGGACCGTTTTAGCCCCGGTCGGCGGAATCACAATCTACGAATCTTTCGAGATGTCGCTCCATCCCATTCGGCTGCAAATTGATGCAAGGGTTGGACGACGCATCATGGAATATCTGTGGCCAGCCAGGAAAAATCGGTCTAATGATGACGATGCAACACTTGATGATATACGGTCGCCTCAAATGGACAAACGAACATCCCTAGATTCGCCGCGAGGATTGCCTAGGCGTCCGCACGAGTCCAGTAGGGCTACACTGGTGCCTCCTTTGCGAAAGCTGGGCGCGTCCAGGTCATTTACGGATCTTCGGGGAAGTACGAAGGACGCTTTGAACGTACCTGATTTGAATAGGTTACCTTCATCGGATTCTCTTCGCAAAATGTCCCTCTTGGGCGATGCAGAAGGCAGCAAAAATAAAGGCAAATTAAGCAAGAAAGACGACGCTGCTGAGATGAAGACCCGCACATCTCAGAGAAGTTTTGTTCTCGTCAAAATTTCGAGGTACTTTTTTTTGCTGAACATGCATCAGCCTTTCTAACGCCATGCATAGCATGAATTTGTTGCTGAGCATCGTCAAAGAAGGCTCATTTGAATGTCATGAAGCTCGCATAAAAACTCGAGACCTCGAGTTCAGGAACCAAACTTGGAGTGTGCGTCTTTTTTGCATTGGTGTTATAGATATGTTTTTGATGGCGATATTTTCAGTTTGAGGAGTTGGTGAACCACTTCATCCCGTCCAACATGAGCTGGAAAGGATGGGTCAAAATGGCCTTCCACCAACCGTTGCTACCTGTTCTGCCTGTGGCTCGCGAGCTGATTTCCAAGACCAAATGGATACCTTCATCATCAAAAACAATCACACAATTCGATATTAAAGGGCCCCCTCCGAAGCTTCCTCGTGCAAGGGCCCTCTCAGGAGATGACGATCTGAAACTTGTGCGTGCACAATCGAGAGGGAAATCAAAGTCCCCAAGTCGAGGCTGGCGGAAAGCGTCATCGCGCAAGCTGGAGCCTCCTGTTCCTGTACCGCACATAACGACGCTTCCGTACTCTGAAGAGCCTGAGTCCTTTGTTCAGGACGCGGAGCCAGATCAAGAGAACGAGAAGCCACGACGCCTAAGTACTGGACGGAAACGTATGATGAGCCTTTTCAGTCGAGGAACGACGAAGGGGAGTTCGTCTGGGGTGAGTGTCGTGTTATTCTGACCCAATATAAACTACTAAATTGTTGATTCAGTCTTCCTCGACAATACGTCGGCCGGAAGGGGATTAGAGACAAGGATTGGGGATAAGAATTTTTGTTTGGAGTAAGTGACATGTTATTCTTACCTGATACAACCTGCTAACCTGTTGATTTAGTCTTCCTTGACAATAGATTGGTGGAAGGAGATTAGTAGACAAGGGATTAGAATTTATTGAACTATTTATGTATATAAGTATTGTACTAATAGGGGAGTTGCCGGACCGGGTACCTGGGTTCACGCCCAAACCACATTCAGTTTTCATCTCTCCAAACAGCGCCGCTTGCTCCAACCGCTCTCTCCCCACGACATCAGACAGCTGGCCTGCCCTGCCCTTCTTCACGTTTTGAGCCCCATCCACCACTATGCCCTCGATAAGAGTCAGAGGTTCGGCGTATTCGACCCTGCGCGGCTCGCCCAACACAACACCAAGGACGAATCCTTTGACCACTTTGTTTATTGCCAATGCGGAAGCCACTAGAGAAAACGCGTCAAGTACTCTTCACGTCGCTTCACCCAGAATGCACCGATCTATGCCAGCCATGCGTGTTCGGATCCCTGAGCCAGAGCCAGAGCCAGAGCCAGAGCCAGAGCCGGAAGAATTTCAGCGTCCGGCTCGTCCACGCTCGGGCACAACGAATAGTCGTGTCTCAACTTACATAGTGGCAAGTTCTTGGCGACGTCCCCGCAGCCTTACTTCCGATGGTGGCAGTGACATAGGGATTCAGACATCACCTCTGCTTTCTCCGCGCAACGGAATGGTCACCCATGAGGGCCCTCAGGCGGAGGTGGTCATGCGTTCCAATGGCGGTTCAGGCGTGATTGGCAGTGCAATAAGCCTAGTTGATTCTGAAAACGACACGGACGACTCCTCTTCTCGGGACATACATCACGACGATATAGTTGACCATTTGGATGTTATCGGTGAGTATTTGAATCTATACTCTAGACGTTTGAAACTAACGTTATTTCACAGACCCACAGATTGGAACTGTGTCCAATTTGACTAATGCCGCCAATGCCCTCCTAATGTACGGCATCGCGTTCAACTAGGCCTAAAAATTTATCTTAATTTATCTAGACCGCCAAACTCGTGGTATTCTCGTAAACCCGTTGTGGAGTTGAATGACCCTCAACCTTCAGCATCTGTGAGAGATGCAGAGGGAGGAGAGAAACATTTGGAAGACTCCTTGGATCGCCATGTCGACGATGTTCTTCGACGACCATCCAAATTCAAGCGTACGATGTTGGGGGTGTGGTCTTTCTTGAAAACACGTAAGAAGAACAGCTATTTTTATTCTATTTCGGTATCAACCAAGTTGATTTGCAGCCATGGGGGTAAGTATCTCTCTCACAGAGAGATATTGACGTACCTTAACCTTTTCTTCAGATTGTCGTAGCCATTTATGGCTTTTGCGTCGGTGAGAACATTCTGAGATTGACATTATCAAAGGTTCAATGAATCATTAGTCTTCTGGGGTGCCGCAATCGTCTTCTTTCTTTGCAAATTCATCAACTTCCATAATGCAAATACACAAGGATTCTGGGTGGAAGTATCATCACAAGTCGTGAATGGTAAGAGACAGCACCGACTCAACAAACGTACGGGCTCAAAATTTTCTAGGTCTATTCACTGTAACCGGTGTTGGACTGATCCCGTTTCGAGCCCTGGATACATACCGTACTTTACTCTTTCTCTGCAGCCGGAGCACTGAATGATGCTTTCTTTGCCCAGGAATTTTTTGGATTTGGCATTATAAACGGAAAACTCGGAAGCTCCGAATTAAGGCTGGCTTGCCTGTATTGTACGATGAAGACGACCTCCCTGACCCAAAATACGACGCGAACTATGTCCACGTACTCACGGAGAAAGAAGAAAAATTTCTCTATCGACGTGCGTGCAATCACCTCGACTATCAAGCTCTGCGGCTTCTAACATCTCATCCAGAACAACGCAAGTTCAGATATTCTCAGACTTGGTATAGACCCCATGGAACATTAACTCACAGAGTAAGTCATAAATATGAATTTGTACTTAGTCTGACAAACATTACATTGACTCCTTTCTTCAGGCGTTTCCCATCAAGTGTGTGCTTTTTAGAAATACTATTGCTACGCTAATTAGCTTTTAGTCTTGCTCTTCTAATATGCTTACTAAACGACGCAAATTCTTGTTTCCAGGTATGTCTCCTCATTTATTATCTTAATGGTCCTCAAATTTATCGATCTTAAGGTCATGCTTTGTGGTACAATGTGGGGCCTCGACCGGTATGTTCAAGCCTCAGAGGCATTACCCTTTCTCACTCGGGACACTAGGTTTCAACGTCCCGCATGGAGCACTGGAATCCTGATACCTTGTGGCTTTATCGTTGGCATTTCTGCTGCTATATTAATCTGGCGAGGAGGACAACAAACGAAACGAGTGGCGGAAGTTGAGGAGCGGTTGCGAGCAGCCCTGTCAGCGAACGGCGATACCATACCTAACGGAAAAACCGATTACCCACCTTCTCGACGGCGAAATCCCAGTATCGTTGTAGAATCGCCGGAAGGTCTAATAGTGAAGGAGAGTGAGGTAACAGTGGATGAACGCATGACAATTCCACCCCATTCCTCTTCATGATATGTTTTATTTAAATATTTTGGGCACCATGGACTTTATTAGATCGTATCATCTAGATTGTATACCTTTTTTATATGTCTATGTATTGTACTTTTATGAAGATACCCGTTGAAGGTATGCCGCCCATCCTTCTGCCATATATTCCTTGGCACGACTGGCAATAGCATCCGTTAAAGTAGGATCAGTGCCATATATTCCCCGCCCCACAATGATCACATCGCATCCAGAATCTAATACGACTTCTTTGGGAGTCCTGTATTGTTGGCCCATAGCATCACCTTTCGCATGAAGGCCGACACCGGGGGTCAAGATCAAGAAATCTTCTTCCGCATCTGCGACCTCTCCTTCTAGAAGTCCGACGCCATCCATACGACGTTGTGCAATGAACCCAATGACGAAATCACGACGGGCGCGAGCCATGCGCACTGCTTCGTCCGTGTATACACCAGTTGTAAGAGCTCCTTTGGTACTCATCTCGGCGAGCAAGAGGAGGCCTCGGCCGAGAGGGACACCAACAGAGGCAAGTCCCGTTATAATCGAAGGGCCCGGAACAGGATGTGCGTTTGTGATGTGGGACCAGGAGGCGATCTTGTGGACGCCACTCGAATACTGGAGCGCAACAGTATTGCCTATAAATTCATTTAGATACGGAACAAAATGTAATAAGCCCCAGGCTTACCGATATCGGCGAATTTTCTGTCCTCAAAAATCACGAAGTCGTGCTTCACGCTGAGATCTTGGAGTTGTTGAATCAACCCATGTTCAAAGTCTTCCAAGATGTCCACATGCGTCTTCAAAGCCGATGAGAATTATGGATACATGAACCTATGAGGAGAAACTATGCCTTGATAAGACAAACAAAAGGGCCAACAACATCGATGACAGCCAAAAAGTCTTTCGTCGCGGTGACATCCACGCTCACTGCGAGATTGGTCCTTTTCCTCTCCATCGTGTCGAGAAGAGATCTCGCAGCAGGATTGGTTTGCTTAAGTGCCCGTTGGCCGTATGTTTGAAAGCGTGGAGAGACCATCATGTTGGGCTGGGTATCGCAAGTCTTGTTGGTCGATGCCAAGATCTAGATGAATGTAAGTATGATCTCGGCTAGATATTGATTCAAAAAAATTAGACAGGTAAGAACTGATCACCGACTGCAAATTATCCCTCTTCGCCATGTCTTCTGTTGTTGTTCGCGAACGCGAGCAAGACGATGGTGATGTGGAACGCTATTCTAAACGGACCAGACTTGAAGGGCCTGAACTAGTGGAGGGTTCAACGGAAAACCCTATTGAAACTGAGGAACTCGCCGAGCACCAACACATTCTTCCCCCAAGCCACGCTCTTCTGGGTATCCCACTGCCCATTGCATTAGAGGATGCTGCCATGAACTTCCTAGAAACCGATGTTGGCATCTCAGAATACATTGGCCATGGTGTGCCAAAAATTGAGGGCATAATCAAACAGCGGTCAGTGGCTCATATTATTTCGTTGTCGATACATCTTATCTTCAATGTTATAGGTTTACAGATTTCTTGGTCTACGAAATGGACCAGGATAGTAATGTTATCCACATTAAATCCCTTGAAAAACCCCAATCTCCCAAAAAAGAGCCCGTGGCAAAACCTGAGATTCAGGCGGTTAGCAAAACAGACGGAGAAGACATCGTCATGAAGGAGGTCGAGGAGGGAGAATCGTCTGTTCCTAGTGCGGTCGAGGGAGAAAAGGATGGAAAAGTTACTGAAGAGGGCCCGACTCAAACGAGCGCCGAAAGCAAAGCCGATGAACCATGGCCAGAGCATTTCACGACCACTCTTTCAACCTTTCTTTCCGAAAATGCGATTGCAGACGTCAAGAAAATGTATCTTGAAGGCCCTGAGCCACCCAGAATTAGCGATAGCGGCTGGGGTGGGCGTCCTCCCCGCACGGAGAGCATTTCTGAAGACAACGTAATTCCGGAACCTGTACAAGACGAGCCGGAGAAAGTCGAGAAAGGTAGACGAGGGAGAGACAGGGGGCGAGGTGGTCGTGGCGGTCGTGGCGGTCGCGGTGGTCGCGGCGGCGGCAGAGAAGACACCAGGAGGGTTTTATCGGATGTTTGTGCCCTGTCGTGTTCGTACTCTTTTTTACCAAATCTAATTATGGCGACAGCCTATCACCTCTAAAGAAACTCGAACTGCGCTTCACCAGGCTGTCCGTGAATTGTTCGGTGGAAAGTTGGACACTGAGACGGACGCGTCTGCACCTGCCTCCTCCGATGAGGGTTCTCGCATTGTCATCAAATGGGGAAGGCGAGGCGGTGGCCGTGGTGGAGGTAGGGGTGGTCGGGGCGGTCGAGGTTCGTCTCTTTTGTTCTGGTCAGCAGTTGCAAGGACGTTGCTAAAACCACTATCGCTTAACAGGCGGCGCTGCTGGTAGCGAACGCGCTCCTCGTGGAACTTATCCCCCCTACATCCACTTTACTCTACAAAAGACCAACCGTGATACGCAGGATGCTTTGGGGCACCTGGCCAGAACCCTTCACGTCAGTGTCAAGGACTTGTCTGTCGCAGGCACCAAGGATAAACGTGGTGTAACTACGCAGCGGGTATCCTTGAAGCGCAACGGGAAGACAGTGGAGGATGTCTGGAGACTCATCAACTGCCAAAACGGACGTCGCACCCCTGAGGAAGCCATTAACCAGCGTGGAGAACGTGGTATCAGAGTGGCCGACTTCAATTACCGCAAGGCTAGCCTTGAGCTAGGAATGTTGAAGGGCAATGCATTTGTGATTACTCTTCGGTGCGCTCCTCTAGCTTCCAATGTATCAATGCCGGCCTCAATTTTCGAGTAGAAGCGTCAAGGTTGATTCAGTCGAGACGATGCACACTGCACTGAACATTGTCAAAACGAAAGGCTTTATCAACTACTACGGTAGCTACTTAGATCCTTTACCACTTGTATTTGTCACTAACCGATTGTAGGCATGCAACGATTTGGAACTGCTTCAGTCCCTACTCACTCCATTGGACTCGCGCTGCTGAAGTCGGAATGGCAGAAGGCTGTCTCGATGATACTGCAGAAGAGACACGGCGAACATCCTGACGTCAGTCTTGCTCGTGATGCATGGCTAATCGATGGCGACCTTGACAGAGCTTTGGAATTGATGCCGAGGCGCGTAGTCGCTGAGCGTTGCCTTTTAGAAAGCTTTAAGAAGCAAGGTGGGGATACTCGCAATGCAATGGGCGCGTTGTCCACAGTATGATCAACAATTACCTCTCGTTTCTATCTCTTCGTAATTGCTCTTCTAGATTCCTAGGAACCTTCGCCTGATGTACATCCATGCATACCAATCGTATGTGTGGAACGCTATCGTTTCCGAACGAATTCGCACGTATGGTGCAGACAAACCTGTTGCTGGGGATCTAGTTTTCGAGACACCGGAGGTAGAAGAAAAGATGACTGTCGACGACGACGGCTCTGCTGAAAGAAAGGGCGACGAGGCAGAAGGTACACCCTCAAGCACGTTGTTCATCCATTAGTCCACTCAATGGGGTTTGTAGATGAAGCGCCTTCTAGTTCTCGCAGAAAGTCGAGGAAACCCTACGTTGCTCCACGTATCAAGACATTGACAGAAGAGGATCTGCTAAAATACACCATTTTTGATGTGATCATGCCACTACCGGGAACGGACGTTGCATATCCTGGAGGAGCGCTGGGAGAGAAATACAGAGAGTATCTCAAAATGGATGGTCTGGATCCAGACAATTTTGTTCGGAAACAAAGGTAAGAACATGTGCTATGGTACAATGATTTACCAACAGTTAACTTTCTGTATCAGAGATTATACTCTGAATGGTTCTTATCGAGCGATCCTTCACCTCCCTAAAGAGCTGTCTTGGTCCGTTCTGAAGTACACGGATCCAGATGTGGCCCTCGCTCAGGCTGACGAAGACAAGCTACTCGGGTTTGACCCACCGGCGGTCGTCGAAGATGGTAAATTCATGGCTCTGCAGATCAACATCACACTTGGAACGGCTTCATACGCCACCATGGCGTTGCGAGAGATCACAAAGACAGAAACCAGCTCTCATTTCCAAACCGGCCTTACAAATGCCGCAGAGGACCAAAAATATCGGGGTGTTGATGCTAGTGCAGCCGTTGAAGAGGACGAGACCGAGGAAGCTATCGATGAAACCGAAGCAGTTATAGGAGCCGAGGAATGAGTGTTCCGACCTTCTGACCAGTAACTAGAGCACGTTGTGTGTGGTACCAGTGTAGTACTAAGACCAAGTATGTACATGGCAATCAAAACGGCCCGCAACTGCGGCCACGGTAAACTTCGGTAAAGTGAGCCTGTCAAAAAGTTACACAGCACACCGACTACCGACTACCACAACCAGCAATCCATGCTATAATTTATAGGACGTTCTACTGACACCCTTCTTTCGTTATTCACATTTCGTTGAGCCATGGTCCGTGTCGAGACGATAGTGTTTCTATCCCTGGTCTTGGATCTCTTTGCTTTCACCATTCCTCTCCCTTTATTTCCCCGCATAATCGAATGGTACACCCTGGTAAGATCCCAGTTCCCTGGGGCCTAAGGCCATTTCTAAAAGGTGGATCTGGTGGTAGCGAGAAGCCTCGGACCCTTCAGGGTTCTTGTCACAAACACTGCAGTCTGTCTCTTACGTCAGAAGCGTCTTCTACAAGTCGAAAGTTCATTCGCAAAGATGGGACGTTGTTCTCTTGGGTATGTTTATTTAATGCTGGGATGTATATATGACCTCTGAACAGCCTTCGACCTGTAGGAGGGTTCATGGGATCTGTGTTCTCGTGAGCTCCTTCGTTACTTACTATAAAGCACTCATATCTCATTTCAGCTCAGTACCTTGCAATTCTTCGTTTCCCCTAGGATAGGTTCACTATCTGATAAATATGGGCGTAAACGTGTTCTCCTCATAACAATGATTGGAAATATTCTGTCCGCAATAGTGTGCGTTACTTCATACTATATAACCACGTATCCTTAAATTTATAGACCTCAACCTCAGCTGGATGCAATCCACAACATTCGCATCGTACATGTTATCAAGGGTGATTGGCGGTCTGAGTGAAGGCAATGTGCAGCTCGCCATGTATGCCCCAACACCTTTGCCTCAGATTCAATCTAACCTTCAATGGGCTCAGCGCCATACTCTCCGACGTTACTACACCTGCCAATCGTTCAAAAGCACTTGCTTACGTCGGCATTGCCTTTGCGATCTGTTTCTGCATAGGACCACCCATAGGAGCTTATTTTGCCTCTCGGCCCCTCCCGAACTCTATGGATTCATGGGGTCCTGAGCTAAACATTTATGTTATTCCCGCCTTCCTCACGTTGGTGCTTCTTGTGGTAGAGACCTTCTTTCTCGCGGTATTACTCCCAGAAACGCGAGGTAAAGGCCCTGCTGTGCAAGGCAAAGAAGAATCCACAACGCCAGTCAAAAGCCACGTTGATGGCAAGGGTAGCCCCAGCGAGAGTGATGCTCCTAAAACAAGCAGGCGAAGTGTTGAGGAGCGAATAGCAACGCTCAAAACTCTTCGTCGGCAACATTGCCTGTTCCTAGGCATATTCTCTGGCATGGAGTTCACTCTCACCTTCCTAACATTTGATCGTACGTGAACACGACGCTCATTTCTTGGAATCACGTTCATCTCAAATCGCAGTGCTTGATTGGAATAACAAACAAAATGGCATGTTAATTGGTTCCATCGGCATAATGAGTACGCTCCTCCAAGGAGGCTATGTTCGTCGTGCGACATCGATGATAGGCGAGGGCGTCATGGCAAGGCGAGGCGTGTCAAGCTGCGCTTTGGGTCTTATTCTTCTCGCAGTCTTCCCCATTTATGTGACGACGAGACCAACCCTGGCCACGAAACTGCTACAGGGCGGTGCCGTTTGTCTGGCATTCACCAGCGCGACAGTGGTCAATGCACTGACCGCGTTTGCTTCTTTGCAATGCGACGACAGCGGGTTCGATGACATCACAGGAAAGCCAATAATTGAGCATCCCCAGTTGACCAAGGGGAGAGCGCTGGGCCAGTTTAGGTCCTCAGGTCAGCTGGGAAGGGCCATCGGGCCCCTGCTAGGTACGCCGCTCTAATTATTATACAATTGTAAACTGGAATGACTCAACGGCAACATAGCCTGCGCGTCATACTGGACTTTCGGCCCGTCTATCACATATGCTGTGTCAGCTCTGGCGATGCTCTCAATAGCGATGGGCATGACGTCGATAGCAGCACAGAAGTCCTCTTGAATTGCATGACATATAGCTAGCCTATGTGAACTATCAAAAACTGTATCGAGCATCGAGAGCGCGTGAAGGAATATGTTTAATTGGTGGGGATAATGTATATGATACGCCGCTCTCAAAGCAAGCATCTAAGATAGACAATAAACAGGAACGGTCGGAACTCCATGGAGGCGGTAGCAAAATATATGGAGGACAGGGGTGTAAGTGACCGTGGTGAAAGGAACGTGATATGGATAGAAAGCACCGATAGAGTGCCCTCCGCATACATAAGTAACGGCGAGGTGAGGGGATGTAGGGGATTGTTCATCTTGCGTAGAGTGTCATATCCTAGTGTGTGGAAACAGCAAAGTGTGTTGTTATAAAGATGATAGGGTATCGAAATTGGTTCTGTATAAGAGTATATGCGAGAGAATGATATGGCGAGTGTGTTAAGAGTCCCACGACACCAAAGGTCGATGTGTGCGAGGCCTAGAGGGTCCGCCACCACTGTTGCTGCTATTTGATTGCCGTCCATGTATCTGAAGATCGTCAAGGTCGATCAGTGTAGTGTCATGCGACGAACGTGAGCTTGTTGCAAGTTCCGGAGGATATCCATTTGCGAGGTCACCAGCGCTTTCTACATCCATTTGAAAGTTGGCTTTCTCAGGAGGCAGCTGCGAAGCCCGTGTGATAGAGTTTGAAGATGGTATCCGAGGAGGCATGGCCTGAGCAAGCTCTAGGTCTGGTGACTGGGTAAAGATTGCTGGAAGGAAGAACAGAACGCCGCGGCTTGGGCGTTGCCGTCTGCTTCTCAGCGGTGTGCGTGGGATATCTTCCCGACCTCCCATGAATGTCACTCTATTCCGGAGTCGATTGAAAGCTTCGACGATAGGACTGGCGGTGCGCCCGGCGTAAGGGTCAGCAACAGTAGAAGTATCGGACAATGATGGCGAAGCAGGTGTCACATCATCGAATGGGAGATGTAAGACCGAGACGCCATCACTATCATCAGAGGGAGGGGTGTCAGCGCCATCCGGCGACGATGGTTGGGTTGAAGAACCTGACCAGCCTCCAAGGTGGAGGTGCCACCGACCAGAGCGGTGGGACAAGCGAGGAAGGAGGACCTCATAGCCTCCGATTCGCCTGAGATTATATCTCCTCTTATTGTTGCCCGATAATCGAAAGATGCCTACGATGAGAACGATCAATCCAATCCACATCAAACCCTTGCCCCATGTCCCCAGGAATCCAATAAAGGCAGCATCATCAGCATGCCAACTGCTCCCGTAGAAGTGGGAGAAGAAGGAATGGGGTGCCTCGCCTTCTTTGGCGTTTTTCCCATACAAAGATTTGGGTAGGATTCGTATATCTTGCCCAGCAGTAGTCGGGTGCGATGAAGTGTACAGACCGTACTGGGCTGAGAGAAACATGGGCCCAGTAGAAAACATGACGGTTGGATAATTAAGAATCCAGGAGTGATCGAATGTGACGAGGTTATGGATAGTCTGCTCCAGCATTGGATGGCCTTTCTCCGCAAACATGAGATCATTGGAAACGCCGACGGGTATAGTCTTGGGTAGAATGACTGGGTAGGCGAGGAGGGGGTCAACGGGCCGCAAGCAGCCGATGTCGAGATCCATATAAACGCCGCCATAATAGTGGAGAACAAAGTAGCGTATAGCGTCGGCACGCTGGATGGGATAGGTATATCCGTCAAAGTTCTCGAGAAACCATGGGTAGTTCTGAGCAATAAATTCCCTAGAGCTAGCATCCGTCCAGAGCATGTACTCACTGAGTGAAAAAAATGAGGCAAGTCTAACAGGGCACAAAGTTGTACGCACTAGTCTGGCATCATTTCCCTACAGGCGTCCGATATGCCTTTCCAGCGAGCAGGAAGGACGTCGGTCTTCCATGTCTGATGGAGAATGCGGGGTATGCGTTCTACTTGACCGTGCTCTGTCGCATTCCAACGAGTGTCGTTGCCAAGGAACGGAACTTCGAGTTCTGTGAGGTATGCGTTGGGGTCGATGGCAAGATAGTAAGTTACAGAGGAGAGAACGACGACTGTGCCGACGAGGAAAAGAGCGAGGATGGACAAACAAATGTAGACGGCACGACGACGATTCATGGGCGGAAGAAACAAGCTTGGATTGTAAAATTCACATACAAACAAACTTCCCCATTTTCGATCATTCCGAAAGTACAGCTCCGCAGGAAAATTGTATGTATGTTTTATGTTTTTATCTTTGTTTCAAAGCGCTGCGCACTGCTCAGTTCAATGCTCAGCGCTCAGCCTCAAATTTCTCCCTTCCTGTCGTGTCACTGAGTTTCACTTATCAAGACAGATCTCAACGGATCAGATTCCAGTCGGCCGCATATTCATCCCAAAGATACCCTCCACATGAGGCTCCAACACTCCCAACGATTCCCCAATCGAATCTTCGTCCCACGTCTCTCCTAACCGCGCAAGCCCCGTCAGTCCAACGTCCCAGTCCCGCCTTGACCAATCTTGTCCTCGCCTAGCTCCTCGGCACGAGTACGGCTTGCTCAGAAAAATGTCTACCCGCGGACTTGAACTTCTGGTCTTCTGTCGGCCATCCAGGTACTCCCAGATATCGGACACTGTCCACTCCGTGTATGGTCGTCTTTTCTGTTGCCATTGTGGCGCATACCGAGATGCCGAGGTACCACCATCTCCGCAATTATGGATCTCCGGCCCACCAACCCGTCCGACGAGCTCTATCAAGAGCCTGGTAAAGTGATCAATAACTTGTAGGTGGAGCAGATCGAGGGCATGGCTGGGTTGAGGCTGTTCCGCTACTGAGTCGTCGTCATCAACCATCATCATATCCTCGACGTCAGCCGCAGCCAGGGGAGCCTGCGCAGTCGAATTGGTCTTTGGGTCCCTGTAGCTCACTTTGTAAGGAACGAAATTACCAAGATCGATGTCATATTGCCCGAAAATAGCCAGAGCGATTTCACGGCTGCTCCAATTCCGTGTAGGTGATATGGGGAGTATTCCTGGATAATGCGGAGTATTGAGCGGGCGTATTGTAGAATGTTGTTTCTGTACCTGCCTTCTGTGGCATGCTCAATACACAAATTCTTGTCTGCGCTACAGACGAAGGTTCTCCGGCTACGCGCAAAATAGAGGCAACAATCCAAGATAAGAGCGTCATTCATGCGTTCTGTCCCAAAAACCTATATCATTGTCATGACCGAATTGTCGGAGCAAGACACAAAAAAAGACGAACCTCGCCAGGGACTTTGATCTTCCAGTTTCCCGAAATTTTGCAAGTTTCCTCGTTTGCCTGGCCTTTGACCGTCTTACGTTCTTTGATCTTTTCCAAAAGCCATGTTGAAGCGCGTCGTGCGAACCATGCCAAACCATCGCGATTTTTCTGACTAGATCATAGTTTCAATGGATCGATTTCTACGGTCAATGTCGTGTGGCCGTACCCGTCAAGTTCATAAACGACCGCTCCTGGTATCACAACGACAACAGGCAGCGATTGTCTCTCCACATCGTCCACAAACTGCGTGATGATATCGAAGTGGTGTATGAGGATATTTGTGTCGACTACGAGGAATGTGGCGCTCTCGGACAAAGGGGC